>JAHZNB010006690.1:0-17232 GCA_027744295.1 Callyntrura guangdongensis | reverse complement strand
ATTTTGTTTGGAGCATTTATAAGCTGCATAAGTAGATGTGTACGCATTACCGTTGATGAGGATGAGTCGGAAGCGTCGTGTGCTGTTATCAAAAGGGAATTGTGGTAATAATAAAAGCACGTCAAAACTGGTTTGGACGTAACGAAATGTCAAATATTTACTTGTTCACTCACTTATTTCAGGGTCTTAACTTGGGGATACGCTTGACAGTCAAAACAATACTAGTCACATAACAGGATAACTTATGGTTTATAACGGCCACACACAAAATCCGTGCAGATCCCATTACTTTTGTACCAATTTACCGTTTCAATTTTAACGAGATTGTATTACCATCAATACAGTTACGATTTATGTGAATGACGTGATATCAGTAAGGCTTGGAAAAATTAACTCACTCACCGTAAATAATAACGTGGCTTCTTTACTCGTAACTATTATAAATTTACGTAACTTGTTGGAATAATTTTGGAAAGAAGAGAAGGCAAACTGTATGCTGTTAGAAAAGGAACATTCAGGTAGGAAAAGAGACGCAGGTATCAAGCCGATATTGAGGTTTTTCATTTTACTTGAAATTGTGCCACTTTTTCCACTACCTTCGTTTCTTTCTCCTCTGAAAAAAATGCAAAGCTCTCCAGAAAAGCAGCTTAGAACTTTTTTTACACAGAGAAAAATCTTTTTATACGATTCTTTCGATTCTTTTGAAACGGTCTTAGTCTGCCTATAGCTACTTTTGTTCATCATCATCAGCAGCGCGAGATGATGAGGATTTCGGCTTGTTGTTATATTGACGTTGGAGAAGAATAATAGGCTAAAAAACAAGGTGATTTTCAATTTGCTTTGTTTGTACTTTACGGCTCCCTGCCCTTGATCCGTTTGTTATGTCAAACATAAAAGAAACTAGTGCACTTTTTAACAACATTGATTTTTGTTGATTGATTCGTACATTTCATATTAGCTTAATTAAGAGGCAATGCCATAAGACTCTGAAAGTCTGAAAGCAAGTACAAGTTGGATGTCCAATTAAACTGGAAAATAATTCTTGTTATGTATGAATTATTAAGGAATTTTGTAAGTGACTCAATTAGTGATGCCTCCACTGTGGGGAATGAAATGTTATTTTAATAAGCTCTTTGGAAAGTATTCATATATATTTGGAATATTAAGTCACAGAATCAAAGCTGTGTTGGTTTTTCTCATTATTAATATATGATCGTTTCTCATCGCAATTTGGGGTCTCTCACTCAAACACAAGCACAAGCAACTTTGGAGCGAAATCAAGATTGATAATGAATGATAATACAAATTATAAACGGCCATTCACTGTATATGTACGGTACGTGTAAAGATTCTGATATGCCACATAACCGCTCGTTCTTGTCAAATGGTATCGACATCATCATTATGTGTTTGTGCTAATTTACTATGCACGATTTTTTAGATCGATTGAATACGTACAGCTGTATTACTAGGTAATTTTAATTTAATTTGTATGAAAGGAAGGCCCTACAAGAGTAGTTGAAAGTCTCCCTATAGAATAAACGTCATGTTGTAACTTCGAAAGACAAAATTGTTTCTTCATCTTTTTGTCCCCTGTTTCCTTTTACATGGACAGAGTGGCAAGCCCAAAATGTAGTAGACAGTCATTGTTGAACAATTATTTAACTCACCAGAGAGAAGCATTGCAACCATATTGTTATTGACCATTTTCCCTTTTTTCTTCAACTCCTTCTCCTAAACTATTACACGCATACTACGACAGCAATTACAGTTATTATTATTACCGCATCCAATGGGGCTATAATCTCTTAATTAATGTGTAATTAATTCAGCCGTAAGTCAAGATTTGGAGTGGCACTATTTTATTACTGCCTGCCTTGCTGTCAAGGTATGGCTACGCAGTTATGCAGTTTGCCATCATGTCTTAAGTATATATTTTATTGTATTTCTTTTTATTTCAAACGTTTAATTCCTTGCAGAGAGCAGAGAAGAGAAGAAAGAAAAAAAGCCAAGCCAGGTGAACTTATGTGCATGCACACATACACAAGAAAGCCCATGTACTACTCCGTCATCTAGGTACATTCTTTTGGCTTGGCAGCCACAACATCTTCGACTTGACACGTCATGAATGATTTTTATTAATGTTCGTGTTGCTGTATTATGTTTTATTGTTGTCGTATTTCTTCTTTTATTATCATCATTGAAGATGACGGTGAATTGTGAATGCGAATGTGCTGTGTGTGCGTGTGATGTATAAAGCGTGCAAAGTAGACATATGTCATGTCATTCGCTTGAAGAAAAAAAACGTACTAGTTAGGCGAATGGCCATTTTGAATGTGCTGTAAAATAGACGATTAAGCTCTCCTTCCTTTTCTTTCACTCTTCTTCAGCTCATTTTTTATCTATCATTTTCTTCTTCACAGGCATGAGACAGACCAGGTAATGGAAGGAAATTGTGTATAAAGCAATAACACTACAGAGATAAAAGAGGAATACACACATACTACAACCCTTTCATCATTGTATGTAGGAAAAAGTGTTTTGAATTATTCCTCCCCCCACCCCTCTGTGTCTTTCCACAAAGAAAAATAATAATGATTATGGTCGTGCCAACGACAATCCCATATAATTATTGGTACGTCTTAAGTTGGCATCTTGCTGTGTTCTGTGTGATATAGTCCTTTATAATATTTTTTTCTATCCGGAACTGTCCTTCTATACACTATGTACCGTGTAATCAGCCATTAGAAGTGCTTGAAAGACAAATTAACCAACAAGAAGCGCACAGACACACACACACGTTACACAACTAACATCCCAGGAGTGTGAGTGGTAGATTAAAAGCAGAAATTGAGCAAAAATTATACAAAAAATTGAATGTAATTACAGTATTTTCAGCCTTAAATTATCCACGGCTGACAGGAAAATAGGAGATTAGCAACTTGGCTGGTCCCTTTGCGCACTAACCAACCACCAGTTTCTTTTCATCCTATTTCGCTATTTTCCTGACTTTTCTTTGCTTTTGGGGCTATTGTGGTAGGTGTACTTTTTAATTTTTAAAAAATGATTGCGCTTTGTATTGCACGTATTTTAATGCCAGCCTGTGAACATATTGTACAGGTTGGAAGGATTCTGCTTGCCTGAAAATGTCGAGATACGTTGTATGTTTGGTGTTAATAGTGAATAGGATTAAGACTTTGAATAATATAATAATATGAAATAGTAGAAAGCTAATTACATACATATACTCAGGTACATTACATTTGCCCCTTTTATTTCGGATTTAAAGAAGAACTTGTGCGCGCTTGTATTTTTTGGTGTACCCAGAGACACAAAATAGGTATACCTATTATAATAATAGCTGTTCTCTACCATTTTTCAAATGTGATACATCAGCTAAAAAATATTCAGGAAATTACATCTCTGTGTGTAAAATATTAACCCGAGTAAGCTTATAATGACAATACGTAACTTACAATTTGTGTATCATTAATAATGATTACTCACACGTCCACAATGCAAAATGTCACTTTATGTAGGCTTCATTTAAAAGTTCACCTGCGTAGAATCCTAACTGTATACAAGCATCAGTTTTTTTTTCTGTTCAAACGTTTTTTTAAAAAATGAACAGTGGTGTTTTTTAATCGGGTAACCCTTTTCAGGAAGTCATATTACTCACATGCATAACACCAAACACCATTGCTGTTTTGTTGACAAAAAAAATCCTTCAATATTTTTTCCTGGTACTGGCCAAGTCACAGTAATTTCTACTCCCTCCCTACTACTTCACGCATCATTCAAAAGTTTTCAAGGTTTGAATGATATCATATTTGCTTGCGTATTTTAGGATGAATGAAAATCGAAAAATGGTAAAAGATTCTTAGTTTTCTGTAAAGGGTATTCCAGTTTAGCCCACCACCCCTCCCTCAGTGCGCCTCTTTAATTATCAAACAGAATCAGAGAATCCTTTCAACCTCATCTCTCTCAGTTAGAGGATACATATGGCACAATAATAATCTTAATCCGTTTTGATCCCTATGAATACTTATTACATATATACATCGTTGATGATAACGATGATAATTTAACTTCATTTTCCATTATCATATCATACGAATCTTCAATCTTGGAAAACAACGCAAAACAACCATGTGATGTGACATGCCGGAATATCATATCTTGTCTAATGTACAGCCGTACTGTTTTGGTCCGTCCATGTTCAGTGTTCATCTGTTTTCATGCAGGCGACACGAATGTTTTGGTGTTTTTCGATTTGCGTATTTGGGCAATATGCGACTCCAGTTCCAACAGCAGGAATTGCTGCTAATGACTCATTTTATTGCTACATGCAAACATTGTCTCCCCATTCTGCAGAACCCCCACTCCCCAGCCTGTTTTCTGGAACATTATCTAGGAGAAAAACCCAATATGATGATGAAAGCGAACAAACATACCGCACAGAGACTTGTTAACATATATCCATGACATATGACATAACAAGAGCATTGTAAATCGTCATTGAAAGCACCAGGGACTGGCAAACAGACAAAATATGAGGGATGGTGTTGACAGCAATGATGCCGATGATGATATAAAAATGATAAAAATAATTAGCGAGTGTAGTATTTATTACTGTTATGCGGCAAACAGACAGAGAATGCTTATGGGGTTTTGGTGAACTCGCCAGGTGAAAGCCAGATTTAATTTTTGAAAGCATGGTCATATGTTAGCAACAGGCAATGTGAACTCACATTGGTAGAGACGTAGTAGCTGTAGTATAGTCCAATTGAAGCAAATTAGTTACACCAGATTTTCTTTCACGATGATTACTTTGTTACGTATTCGTTGCGCACAAATAACATGATAAAAGGATGAAACGCAAGAAATCAAAGGGTTTGGTTTCCTTGCTTATGAGCCATTAGTAAATATTATGTGGTGGTTTACAACGGCAGTATTGTTTTGTCGTATATCATATTTTGTGTATGCATACATCTGTGATCGAAATGTAACTTCTACCGACAATACACGCGCCAGCTAATTCCTATATCTGGCAATTTTACGTAAAAACTTACGAATGAGACACCACAATATACAGTAGTAGTGGTGAGGAGGAATAGAACACAACATTGATTAAATGTATCAATACTTCAACCCTCCTCGTGGCACCACCACATCTGTTACGTAAAGTTCTCTTTCTTTCTTCCCACCTGTGCAGCTGTAGCTTCTGGCATTAACTAGCCATCCACGCGAGACGGGGTAATTAATATGTTAAAATGCATGCAAGATGCTACGGCTACGATGCTGTGTCCAGGCGGCATAATTATATCATGCCATAAAAATATTAACATGTTGTATTTTGTAATGCTGTCTATTACTATTTTGTATTTGTGACTTGGTTTTTTTGGCGTGCTGCACTAATCTGTCAAAACTCAAGTAAAATCAAATCTACTAATAAGAACGTCGATACTTTAAACTATTATGTTTGTTTTAGAAATATTTATATAAATAGTTTATATTTTTTAGAAATAAAACTACTTAATTGTCACTACACAATTGATAGCCAAGAAAACCATTTTTAGGTGCAAGGTGCATTAACTATTAGCATATCGCTCCCTTAGTTGTTGTTTATATAGTACAGACTGAAAAATCTTCAATGGCGGAAAACGTTTGTACGTTGATCTCTCTAATTATTAGGAATGAAAATGTTATCTTTTTATCGTACTTATCTTCTATGGTTCGATGTGAATGTATACGTATAGAAGTATAATAAGTTCTTTCCATTGCTCCTAATTGGGAGGATTATATAAATCTATAAAGGAGGTATTATCATAACTGACAGAAGATAAAATACTTGTGCACGTTTCCGGCACAATTTTATTTATACCTACAGCCCTTTCAATTCCGGATCGTGCTTTCCAGATTACTGTCAACCGGACTTTTAAAATGCATTTCAAATATATTTTTCTTTAGGACAAAAAACCAAGCATAATACAGCTCTATGTCGTTTTCTCTCATTGACATGTGATACTAGGCACGTTTTTAGAGTTTACTCCCAGTGGTAGTGCATGATAATAATATGACTATAGGCAGTTTCAAGCCACCATAAAAATACAACCTCAGCGTTGGGTGCAGATTGTAATCAGATACTGAAACTGTGTTTCGGATTTTGTCCATGACGTTTGACATGATGTGCGTCGATGCACCATTAAAAGTCGTAAAAAATAAAAGTAATAATATTGACTATGTGGTCTTCCAAGGGGAACCAGCTCTAAAATAACAGAATTTATTACACAACCGAACTGAAGCATAAAAGTGCACATCAACTTTATTTCTGCACTTTGCAAGATTTCATTTGTCGTTTGTATACGTAATCAGCACAAGGATGAGATATTATTTCCTGTGGACAATGAGCAAGAAAATTCGACAATCTCTGTAGGATTTCTCTTTTTGTCCCCATACATATGAAAGGGATTCAACTGTAACAAAGGTTGAAATTTAATTCACTTTTTGATCATCGAAAGAATCATAAAACATAAAGCCTCGCCTGTAATGTGGTACATAGAGATTCCAATACAAAATCCTCCTGTTTTCTGAGTGCGTATGCTCATTTGAGCATGAATAAATTTTCCCATAAATTGAAATCACAAGATCCGAAAATACGTTTACATTTTTTTCTGGGCGGGTAGTGTTGCTGTTGTAAGGTGCGCATGGTACAATGCGAGACGGCTGCCATCATTGCCAATCATCAAGTTACTGTTACTACCACTCTTGTCAGTAGTTTATTTGTCAGAGTTGCAAAGTGTACCTTATATGCGATACACCAAGTGACTAATTTATGACTTGATCTGAAAATACGGAAAGGCAGCCACGTGTCAGGTCGTGTGTTATGGCTTATGTTGGAGAGGCTTTTGACTACGCACACACGTCCTCATCATCGGTTCGTTTGGTATTCAGATTCGGTCTCATTAATATCTCATGCATTTCATTTTATTACAAGTTGTGTTTACATTCATTCCAATTGGAAAACCACAAAGTATCTTCAGCAAAATTAGCCACATGGTAAACAATATATATTGTATTTAGCTATAAACCGTATTTTAGAACTAACTTTATACTGGTACTGCTGAATGAATGAAGGAAAAAATACTTTTACCTTTGATTGTCGTGTTACACAAAAATCAAGGGCGTACTTGAGATCACGTTAGCTTGAGTACAACATTAATATCGGAATCGCATCTTTTACTGTGACGTGGTCGAGGTAAGTGATCCAACTTCAACACAAGTATAGCAACAACAGAAACTGTTTAACCGCATGCAAGCAAACACACACGCACACGCCCCTCGCATTATTCCTCATTGTATTCACGACTTTCGTCTTTTTGGAAACAAAAGTAACTTTTCAATCAAAACTTTGCATTGTACAAAGTTATACCGTGTTCAATAGCACTACTGCATCTTTTTACGGAGATTAAAGTTTTACTGGTACTTATTACTAGAGGGATGTACTATATACTTTTGAAAGCATCAACAACACACGACTCACGGCTGGTTACCGCTAAAACATTGACAGAGACTACAAAAGGAGACGGGAGTTCGTAATCGTGGACCAGTAGACGCCGTGAAAGTGAGCAGGTCGTCTGTGTGTGGTAGATAAAGATACAACATTTGGCTCAAAAAAGGGAAGCAAAGTTTGTCCATAGTGCTAATTATACCTACACATTATGCATTACAATAATCCATAAGATCTATGTAAACTAAAATATTATTATTACCAGTAGGAAACTTTTCTTGAGTGAAACTTACCATCATCATGACTATCACCACTGTTAGAATTCTTTGCATGCTAAAAACTAATTCTGCCTGACGTGTTTGAGACGAGAAGGGAGCCACTGTCATGAATTTAATCAGTTTAATCAATCATGAACAAAGTGGCTCTTCTGTAGTAGTTACACAGGGGTCTTTTATTTTCCTGTTGGGGAACACAATGATTTCTCATTTCTTTACTTCTCATTGTTATTACTATGCAATTGAAAAATGGACAAGAGTAGCTCCGCACGTAAATATGCCTTTCTTTCTATTCCAGTTTGCATTTCACTCATGTCTTCTCTCTGCAGTCTACAAACAAGAAAAACCTACATTGAAAATATTATTAAAAATTNTAAATATGCCTTTCTTTCTATTCCAGTTTGCATTTCACTCATGTCTTCTCTCTGCAGTCTACAAACAAGAAAAACCTACATTGAAAATATTATTAAAAATTATTTCGGTAGAAGCGTCATTCAAAGAAATGGAGCTATATCACAATTCCACTACTATACAAAACATACCCTATCATAAGTGCACTTGATTTTCCATTTTGAAACAATGTAAACTTTAAAAGCACAATTTGTTAAAAAGAATTGAACAATCATCCTCTCATCTCTTTTCAGAAATGTGACTTACCTACAGGCTTCTACACTTACGGTTGTCTGAACGAATTTTGTAAATGGAGAACTCATCCGTATCTTATAAAAACTTGTCTTTGGATACGTATTCATTTTACATACACATACCTACTATTCATTGAGACCATCTGAATTCCCACAAGTCTTAAGCATTAACCCAAACCAATGCCATTCTTTATTTTTGCTTCTTGAAGAAAACGGAATCAGACAGCTTGGCATATTAGAAAAGACCTTTCCAGACCACGTTTAGTTAAATTCTCAAGGCAGGGAGAGCTTTTATTTCTATTAAAAAATCTTCCTCCTCTATAAAGTGCTTATTTTTTGGATGAATGACTTCACCAATTTAAAAATCATTCCGTATAAATACACAACATGTTCTTAGACACTGAAAAATTCATTCATTCATTCATCCTTTCCTGTTGTATGCATCATTTTTATAAAGTAGCGGTCAGAAAACGTTGAATTTTATGGCGTAGTTTTCTTTCCTCTTTTTTGTTCAAAGGAAAACACCAAGTTTCTCTCCTGTACTCTGTCATTCTCTTCGTGGGCGACTGGATTCAAATGAAAAAAATATGAGCAATATCAATTTGATCCCCTTTTCTTTCGTCAAAGGGCTACCTCTTCCCCCACACAACCACCAAAATAGGTAACCGGTAACCATTTTGATCAAGCAAGTTTTTAAATTCATGAATTACACCAAAATAAAAGGCACAATATGGTCGCCAGTGTTCCTTTTAGATATTTTTCAAAAGTCTCTTGTGAATTGCGATATTATTATTAATAACAGCAAAGTTTATTCATTTGTTGTTAACAAAGCGAGATGGAAGCATGTACCCTACTTTCCGCATTGTAGTATGTACACCTTATAGTTACTATATGCGCAGGAAACAGGTTACTTAAGTTTTGTTCATGTGTTACTGTACGTTTTCTAGCGCATTTGTTAGTTGCTTTTTACTACAAAATGAGGGTAATAAATTTTTTCATCTTTTCTTCGCCTGAAATTTATCCGTCATTTTTCAATTCAGAAAAATAGCGTATAAAAATAATAAAATATAATACAAAATACAAGAAATTTGTAAGACGACGAGAAGAAGCGTACAATCGTGTGGTGGGGTTTGTGGATGGTATAATAATTTTATTTGGGTTTTCATTTGTCATCCCAATTTTTTATTCTCATGCGGTTGTGTGAGTGTATGTGTCTTCCTGCTTTTCTATTTTTATCCCTTTTCCTTCTACTACAACCGTATCGCACACACTACTCAAAGGGACTACTGCAAAGAGCGAAGAAGCAACAGCAGGTTTTTTCCCATGATGATAATAACCAACGACAATGAGGATGATGATGGAAATGTTGCTAAAGGCTGCAGCGTGTAATCTAAGCATATATACACAGTGCTACTATATATGTCCCATCAAGAGATAAAGTTTGAAGGAAAAAAACTTTTTTTGAAAAATTATTTGTATACCTTTGCTTTCAAATTTTTATTACAATAAAAAGACATCCCGTAGTTTACATTACATCAGCATTTATAGTTGGCGTTGGACAAGCATCTCTCACAACAGCCGCATCAGCTAGAGACACTTACGTTCTTTTTTATATTACACGTCATTTTTTTTATACGATACCAGTCACGATGACTGTATTGGTCTGGCATGGCACGGTGTCTACAACACAACACACATACACACAGATTCCTATTTTCTTGAGACATCTTTTTAATGTAATGAAAAAAGCTCAAGGGAAGAAGCGAAAGAAGGAAGCTGTAACTTGTAATAAAATGAAAAAAGGGGGACACGATGAAATCTTCACGATGATTTTTTTCCTTCCCTTTTTCCATGTAATTTGTAATATCAAATCCAAACCACATACACATAAAAAATTATATCCTTTTTTCTTTCAATTTGAAGATGAGCTCCTGGTGTGAGTCGTGTGTTCCCAAAAGTGATGAGATACATACATATTTTGCTGCTGGTGCTACTTATATAGTATACAAATATAGGTATGTTATTTATATGGAAAAAGTTACATTTCCATTTTCTTTTCTTTACACACGAACGAACCAGTGAACAAATAAGCGTAAATGCAAAGAGCTATTCAACTAGTCACATTAATAAAAAAAGGCAGGAACTGCTGCTGATGTGTTGTGTGCGATTTTTTAGAAAGGATCTTTTGCTCGCTTCGATTACCATTTTCTTTGCATTGTGCTATCACTTTGTGTATGCTTCAACGGATTTTTTTGTGGTGTGGACATTAAGATGAAAATGTGTATAAATAGTTTGTTTACTTTTCGAGACATCTTTTCCTCAAAAGAGATAGGATGAGAAGAGGGAGGAGCAGTTTTCCTATGATGATACAAGGAAGTAATAATAATTTGTCGTTTTTTTTTCTTTTTAAAAATATATATATGTCTAGTTTCTTGTTTTCTCTCAACTGATTGTGTCTTTTTCGATGGGAGCGGAAATAGAGTTAATATTTGCTAGTTGTGTCAACACCTTTTTCCACGGGTATCCTTACACTCGATTGAATAAACTTTTAATAACCGTTTTATTATTGAACAGTTCTGGTCACCGTGAGAAAACTGGTACATGTGCATGTACGGAAATTTTAGTCACTTCATGATTTTCCTTTCTTATCCGACATTACGGTGAACGGACTTACAAACTCTTTTCATGTCATTTTGATTTTTATGATTTCCGTAAAATAGCTGTTTAGATCAATGAAAATTGTACTTATTTATTGTAGACATATGTGCATGCCTACATAACCTTGTGGGCAATTATTGCATTAATTGATTTACATTTTTGGTAACTAAAACACCGTTGATGCCAACTAATTATCAGAAAATGAGCCCACGAAAACTTGTGAAATAATACAAATTGTTTGTTTCATCAATACCAATAATTATGTTGAACGTTGCATTATCGGAGGAGATAAAAGGTTGTTAATATAATCGCCATCCATAAACGGACAGAAGTTGTTTTCCTTTTTGTCAAGTCGAGTCCTATACTGTGGTTTTATTTGCGCATATAACCAATGATCATTGTTACTTTTGTTACCCCTCCTTGTAATGTAACACAGTAATATACGTAAACGCAGAGGTAGATAAGCAAGTTTATATATAAAAAATTTGGCTTGATCATAATCGTCGTCGTCTTCGTCAACAACATCACAACAATTTCTCTCTGGGTATGATTTGCACCCATTCATAAAAGTTCCATTGAAATCACTTGGATGTCAAAATGAGCCCAAAAAGACTCCGCACAGAATACTAATAAAATCTTTATATACATTACCGCTGCATATACTGCTAAATCCATTGTTACGAGAGGCATGAATGCATGTATGTAAACTAAATACACAAAATGCCTCCGTGCATTTACCCGAAAAAGGGATCTGCAAACAGAGTAAAGCTACCCCATGTATCGTGTGTGTTATATTATGTAGTACTACGAATCTTCTTTCTTACAAAAAACACTTTTCTCTCGAATACATCTAGAAAAAAATTGAAATTATATTTTTTCACTGATACCTCACACATATGCATATACATCATCGCTTTCCTTTGCAAACGTCAGTCATCTCATCATGATCAGTCAAAAAATGTAGCAACGTTTACATTACTGTTAGTATCATAATTATTGACCAAAGTGTAAAATATATAAACTAAACCCACCTCTCTCTGTTCCCCATTCCATTCCCTTTTTTCATGTCATCATCGTGGCAAACTTACCGGCCAGAGAGCCAGCCTGGCCAGATGAGAGCCCTATCCATAATCCAAAAGAAACTACCCACATGCACAAAAACTGAGGAGTGAGTTCATTTTGATCTTTCCATTTTCATGCGCTTGTAAATCCACAAAACCCAAGAGCCGCCAAATGCTCTCCTATAAGTTACATAGGTAATACATATAATTGTGGCTCTACACAGGCTCATCTTCATCAGTGATTGTGATTGTTGTACACATCTTCATGCCTCTTCTCGTCTCCTTAACTTAAAAGTTTCTTCTGGATGTTGTCGGCATGTGCATAAATAAACAGAAGAATATGTTGTTATGTATATCCAGAAAAAAATCATAATAGTTCAAATAGCTATTTACTCATACAAATGCGCCTTCTATACAGTATCAATTCTGGATTCAATGAAAAATATCAATGCAAACGAAGTGAAGCGTTATGAAGGTGAGGTCTGTTGTATATTCTGTTCATTTCACATCGTGCAGTGCCCGCTATTTACATCAACGTTTGTTCATTATGCGTGCACACATACATAATATACACACTCTCTATTTTGAAATGATTGACACTGGGTTACTATCTAGTAGTGGGGTTGTGCTCCCTACATGGCACACATACATATGCATTTTGTGGGACGGCATACGATGATGATGGTTTGAGGGATTAGCGTCCACAAAAATGAAATGAGATGCATGCATTCATAACTAACATAACACACAGATACAGATACATTTTTATCTTCTCTTCAAATATATTTTATATAATTGTCACAAAATGTGGCATGCTGGAAAACAATAAGCTTGAACGACCGAACCCCAGCGTGATACTTACATACCAGGCACAACTGGGGTTTTTTTGGACAAATTTTTGTCCTTTTTAACACATTTTTTCCGAAAAATACAGAAGGCTACGTAACATACGGGCAGGGGAGGATCTGTTGTTGATCTCCATGACCTTCCTTCCTTGTAGATGTCAGCAAGCATGTTTTTGTTATCAAAGTCGGTTATCTACGATCAGATTTCCTTTCGGATGTAACGTGTACACGCAGCGTAACGTATTTTTTTCTGAAAAAAGGTGATGAAAATCAGAGAATACTGGACAATACATAGATCCCTTCATTTTGAACAATAAAAATAAGTATTTATTGATCCATTTGTATACGCCAAATATTTTTCCAATCTCATTTGCATTTTTGTTAAGATGTGTGTACACAAATTTGTATACAATAAATAATACAATACAGTTTGTCACTGGAAAACTATGACCTGGATGACGCAGTAGTCTGCTTTTTATTTTTTATCATAAGCATTACCTGCGCCTTGTGGCCGCATCACAAATGAATGCCACAGTTAAATAATATTTTTATGTAAGGGACAATTTTTGTGACATTGGGATTGGGAGTCTTTACAATACAATTTGGTGGTCTCTTGTATACTTCTCGTCACAGAAAATGTAGAAGACAATGAAAATCTTTTCGTAACTGTCGCTTCCGTCATGTACTTACGTATGCAATTCTTGCCCCACATCTCTATTCGGTTCGGTAAGTGTTAGTTTCATTAAATTTATTCTACCTGTGTTGAATGGCAAAACAAGCCATTAGACTTTTGCTGTTTTGCTTTTTCTAATTCAAAGAAGAAGGCAAGAGAACACAACAATAAAAATGAAAGAGAATGCACATATTATGCAGATCAAGAAAAGATGACATATCCGCTTCCTTTGTTGGCCTGTATATTGAAGAAGAATCTTGGAAGAAAAATATGAGTTATAATAATACCGAATATTATTTTAAATGAGTATGAATGCTGGACGCAATATTTCTGTGAGCGGTGAGATATTTGGGCCGAATCTAGCTTGAATGACATTTTATAGCTTCACCAGCTTTGCCGTGTACCGTTGCTGCTACATATAAAGAGAAAATAATACAGCAGGAATAATGTATACCACCTTGGATGCCTCGTCGTCTAGTTTAATAGTCATAAAATGCAGGGCTGGTCGATACTGCTGCTGCTGCTGTGTGTTTGTAAGTTGTGATTTTATGTGATAATTGAATTGACTGCGGTTTTACTCCCCATTGTGCAGGCAGGATACAAACCCAAAATAAGAATGACAACGATAACGAGAAGGGTTCCGCCCAGGAAATTATCGGTGAACTACTACTACTACTACTTACTGACTAGCAGAAAATTTGAGCATTTCACTTTTTGTACCCTTTGTCACTGCTGCTGGAAGAATTGAATTGAGAATAAATAGCGTGATCGCACAGTTGAAATATTGAATCATAACAGGGTATAATGGGGTTTTGTGCTTACTCTCGTTTGTATGTGTACACACAGCAGTTTTCATAAGAAAAAAACGATGAAGACTGTGTGTAATAGATTTCCACACATTTTTGTTCATGTGTCAGTCAACACAATGAACAATGCCATGCCCCAGTGCTTTTTCCCTGCTGTCATCATCACCATTATAGCGATGTACTGAATACCACTATCGCAAAAGACCACAAGAGAAGAAGATATTAGAGTGTATTTTGGGAGAATTCGTTGGTGGTGGTATACACGCAAGTGTGTGGTGCCAAGCTGTCTGAGAGAGTCGGTCGACCTACCATTTGAATTTTCCTTGTCAATTATCATTTGCGACAACCATTGAGTAACATGTCGATCAAGTTGTGATAGTTTACATTTCATTTTCTTGAGTAGTTTTTCAAGAAAATATCATTCGATAAATAGCATAGTGAAAGCAGGGGAGGTTCGATTCTATTCTGTTTTGTAAAAGAATTGAAGCTTTTGACAAATTTTATTGGAAAGTTTTATTCTGCAACTGTAAAAACATTCTCCATTCTTTATTCTTCTTTGCGTCCATTCTTTAAATCAACAGTCAATTAAAGCCTTTTCGCTTTTTTACCCTGGAAAACTTAAGCACGATACACAATCTCTAGATTTTGTGACACATTTTCTCATTTTAAATTTTTTGATGTAAACTATACACTACAAAAATATCTTTCTGAATAACACAAAAGTGAGAAAAATAATAATAACAACAGCAGTCAATGAATACTAGATCCATAAATTGAAACTATTGCAAGTTCTCATTTTAAATTTTTTGATGTAAACTATGCACTACAAAAATATCTTTCTGAATAACACAAAAGTGAGAAAAATAATAATAACAACAGCAGTCAATGAATACTAGATCCATAAATTGAAACTATTGCAAGTTGTAGACAAAATGAACGTTTTAATGGAATTCGTTCCGTCTCCCCGTCTGGCTGTCTGGCGATTCAAATGTTTTCATTTGAGTTTTTAGATTTTTTTTGTTTTTACGATCTCTGTCAGCAAATGTAGCGGCTCCCACACTACTAAATGCAAATTATCACACCCCATGTTGTCGATAGTGTTGATAAAGTGATTGTTGTTGTAGTAGGTGCCGCTTTAACTGGCTGCTTTTCCCTATGGGTTCGTTCCATTACTGTGCCGCAACCATACAATACAAACAACGGCAGCCCGCAAAGTTTACACTGCAGTTAGTTCACACTTGGTCAAAAGTGATTTTTAATGGATTGATGATTCCCTTGAGAATAAAAAGATGTGTTGCATCATCACGCATTGTTATCGTCATTTTCGTCACATTATTCATTGGCATTTAACAGGCAGAATGCTCAAAGGCAGTGTATGGTACAGGGTATTCGAAAAATCGGGGTTGTTTTTGTATATTTACTGCTACTGCATGTGTTGCGAGGTTAACTTTCTCCCATTCTCCCTTGTATTTTTTTTGCCACGGCGGGAATAAACTAAACAGTCATTAAATTGGTCGTCCCCTGAGTTTATCTTGGGACACCACGTTGCATGCAACACTTTGTGTTTGGGTTTGTTTATTTGAGCATTGCTTGCGGTTATAGAAGACGAGTCGGGAGAGAGATTTGTCCTTATTTTTTTACACATTTTTATCATCATCACCCCACTGACTACTCTCTGCTCTGCACTGGGTTTCGGTTTGTTTGGTTAAGCTTGATTTCATTGGTTTCTATTTCCTCGCGGTTGCTCTCTTTTCTAACAAACTGCTGTTGGGCTGTTCTGTCTGACTAAAAAAATCCGTGAACCCGCGCAGCTTCTGTAATTGATAACAGCATTGCTGTTGCTGATAGTGTGGCGAATAAGACAGCTTTTGGCTTTATTTGCTTGGAGTTATTTTGATTTTTAGTTAGAATGGGCAAATACGGAAGATGTTTTCGTTCCCCACAACTTAAATAAACTGTTAATTGTTTTTTCTGCCTAAACGAAATTGTGTTGTCGACATGTCAAGATAAATACATGTGACGGGTAGTAAGAGAAATAGCAAAAAGGGAGAGTTTTTGTTGCGTCCAATAACGTTGTCATTGGTCTTAAATTTAATGTTTGTTTTGGTTTGATTTATTTCTTTTTACTTTGTGCTTTCTACAAAATCGATGATAAAGGAGAAATTTTGTTTTGTAAAAAACATTCGTGCATAGGTAATATGATATTACTTTCTGATGTAAATGTAAAAGTGCTTTATACCGATGTGTGGCACTGTTTTGATCTGAAAATCCGCAAAGTCCGATATAAAGTCCATCCGAAGTTCATCCATGCTTGCAGAATCAATGGCTCTTAAAGCGTCTCAAAAATTTCAATTTATATTATTACTTTCGTAGGACAACCTTACCATGCTGTTAAGTACTCGTTGTGGTGCCACACTTGAAAATTTCATTCCATGTTTTCGTTCTATTAATAAATAATGTTGGCTTTCGGAAACTGTAAATGCAGACATACGATAAAAGTACATATATGATATATAATACAGTGAATTCCATTATGTCTAAAAGTAAAACAAATGAAGCAATGCGCTGTGCAAAGTAAATGTGTGACAATCAATATATACCGCGTTTTATGTTTGGATTGGAGACCAAGCGTATCATTGACAAAAGATTGGCGTGCACGCTACTTGGTTGGTTAATAGTATATATGGTACATTAATTGTATATAACCATAGTGTACCTCATATCTGCATCCCTGGTAGGTATTATATAGCCAGATTTAAT
>JAHZNB010006689.1:0-33084 GCA_027744295.1 Callyntrura guangdongensis | reverse complement strand
ATCCCACAGCAGCCCATTTGTCAACGAAGAGATGTCATTAGAGCGATAATTTTACAAGCCATTTGAGCACTTTACACAACAACAAGACTCTCTCAGGCGAGGAATCAGGAAAACAGGCATGCTGTTCATGTAGCTGTTTTCTAGTGAACTGTTTATAGACTCTAAATCTCGCTCACTTATTTTTCCTATAGTTTTCAAGTAATTAACGATGAATTGGGTCAGCAATATCGTAAACATATAACGGAGCGGTGATGGAGAAAGCATGTATGAAGTAGTAATGACTGAAGACACATTACTTTTATTCCATTATTAACAGCGCAGTCACCGTCAAGAAAAACAAAAGAGTTTGACTAGCAGAAAAATATTATGTCTTTTAATTATTCCCTACGCTCATTACAAGAGCAGTTTTTCTCTCCTAGCTTGCCATTGCCGTACAGTAGTGTAGCTGTCAGCTCTCGAAATTGCATTTCAGTCTCCGTGTCGGGCGCTGTTTATGATGTTAAAACATTTAATGGAAAAAAATTTATTGGAGGAGAGTCGTGGTGGCTTCTCGAAAATGGTAGAAGAGAGAGTCGGGATTCCAAAAACCAACAACACACAAACACGGAGCTGTAACCAGCTTCAACAAACCAAAACTAAACAAGTACTTTAATGCTTGCATATTTTTAATGCCATTTGGGCCTATTAGGCGAAATAAAGTGCTCGCTCATTCATTACCCATTGAGTTCCACGAATAATAATAAAAATAATTTAATAGTCTATTTTCTCTCTCTCTCTTTCAAGAAGATATATCTATGTTTGAATTCTAGTATACACTATTTGTGCAACCCTTTCTTCTTTCTTCTTGAAAGCATTCTTTTTCATACAAATGAATGTAGATGGTTGGATGGAGTATGAAGTGGAGTAGCTCTACACTATATAGCTCTTCCTCGTGTGGTGGTGAGCACTAAAAAGGAGAAAAAACAAAAATGAAGAAAGACAGGCTGAGATGAGAGAGAATGGAAAGAGTAAAATACGCGTCAAGAGAGAGGAAGTCTGATATGTTACTAAACGACGACGTACATCACACAAAGATGAGCCTGACATGATGATGGCGATGATGCTCGTCATCATTATTATCATCATCGTTCGACATCATCCTCCTAAAATGAAAGCTCATTTTCTTCCTTCTTCTTTCTTTCTGCTTGACGAAGAAGAGAGCGAGAGGTCGTTGTGTTCGAGCAGAGAGCTGTCCTTGGAGAGAAAATGGCAATTTGTGTGCAAAAAATACTCCCAGGCCCTAGTATACACACAAGTCTAGAAGAATAGTAGAGAGAAGTAGTGGTAACTAGGTACACGGTCTGGTCTCTCGTAATAAAGTGGATGGTTGTGCTTTAGTTGATTTTTAGTGGGAAGCCAAATAATACGTCAAGACGAAGACGGAGTACGTGTATAACTTGTACGAGTTAGTTTGGAGTGAAAAAGCAGAGAGACGAGTAGTTAGTTAGAGAGGATAGCAAACGTCGAGTCACTTTTAGCTTTTCTCTTTAGTTTTCTATGCGCTCCAAAGTTTTCCACGGACGGCCATTATGATGACCCTTTTTGTGTTTATACACTCTCTCATATAAATTATATTGTTAGTGATGGCAATAATATCGTTAGATATGCTATATTATTGTATTAACGTCTACCTTACGTAGATGTGTATCTTTATGGGAAAAGCTTTTTATATATCAAATTGTACCAAAGCCACAAAACGTAGGCTCCTTGTTCCAAGTTACTCGTATGTACGTGATGATAGTACTTTCAGGAATATTATTATTATTAAAAGACTACTGGCCTTTTCTCTGTGTTGTTTTCGGTACTTTTTCTAACGACGACGACGACTGCTACCGTGGAAGTAGTTGCGGTGGTAGTTGGTGCATATTACATTTTTATTGCACTTTGAGTGCTACTGCTTCCCCTACACTGCTACCACGACTGGTGTATATGAGAAAAGGATGAAACCGATCCAGAAAAAAACAAGCCATTCGGGATAACTTATTTTTTTATTTAGTATTTGCACATGTTCGTTCAGCACTGCTGCTGTTGCGGTTTGTTTGACAATGCCTACTTTAGCCTTATCGTTCCATAATGTAATATTTATACGAAAAAATACGTCTAACAGGAAGGTAGACACATACATAGTATATTGTTTCTTTACATATTTATCATTTTATACGATTATATAATAATGGGTTTTACATCAGAGCTCTTCTCTCTCAATTCCATTTTCTCCTCCGGCTTGTTGGAATTCAATTGCATTATTGTCGTTGTCGTCGTCGCGTTATACATTCTGTTATACAATCTATTATGTTCCTGTTCCGCCGTTGTCGTTATTGTCCTCCTCTTTCTCTTCTGTAGCTTTGCTGCTACTGCTGCGAGCACTCTCAGGCGATATCGAGTTTTTTTTTCGTGGACGTGGCTTCAGTTCATAACTCACTACTAGTGTACTCACACTTTATTTTCAGCAACTTTTCTACCACTCCTACCACCGAGATGAAAATAAGGTATATTTATATGTGTACTCTCAACTCTCAACCAACTTGTCTATCATGCTTGGTTGATGGTAGGTTGTGTGATGAAATATATTGTATGATAAACCAATTTTTCCGCTTTTAAGTACGCATCTGTTGACATAATCTACAGAGAAACTTTGTTGAGTGGTATATAGCTCCGTCTGCTTTGTTCGTGTTTCACGAAACACTTTTTAAAAGTGGTCTCTCTCTTTTTCCATCCTGCTTCTCCCCCTGGTTGACTCGACTGGGTTAGTATTCCAAAAAATGTATACCGAATACCGACAAGTGGTACTTTCGTGTCTCATTTTCAGAGTTTCTGTTATGGCTAGCCTGTTGGCTTTGTTGTTTACATTCCGTATTTATTCTAGTTCTGCAAAGTATTCAAAATCTTACTACGATCTGAATTACACACACCGACTAAAAACTGTAGAGGTATTCAAGTATTTCAACATTTTGTTGGGATACAGCAGAAAAATAACTTTGTTTGGCGTATAAAATGCAGTAATGACAATGATGAGGATGATGCTAGTTTGAAACAGAATTGCTGCAGGTGGAGGTGATAAGACGTGAGAATATTTTCATAAAACGCGTGGTCGCTTAAATATGTATTGCACTGCTGCACAACAGATTGATAACGATGCTTACTGTTGTTGTAATTTATTTGAAATTGACCAAAATTACACACAAGTCATGATTTACCAATTCATATGGGGGATACGTAACAAAAAATATGTGTCAAGAAGAGACGGCAAGCATTACTTTGCAAACTTCATATCCGCTTGTTTTGAAACGGCACTTTTTTATTGTGAAGAGGATATTCGATGGCTGAGCGCCTGTCATTTTTTCATGTTTGTTGAATCAAGCATGTCATGCTATGAATTACCGTGTCATGAAAAATGTTGAATTCAAGTTGAGGCTTGAGTGTGTGATTGGGTTGAAATGATAAATGGCCACTGCAACACACATCCACATCCCGTGCAGGCGATTCATTTGAAATTATTAGAAAGTGAAAATGAGTTTGAATTTCTCACTAATTTATGAAATTATAAAGTGGTCGACGACAACAACGACGTATCCATTTAGTTTACACACGCTGTCGTTGTCCTTTCATAACTATATTTAATTCTGGTGTTGAGCAACAATACAACGCGACTCCATTAATTGTGCAATAATCATCTTGCCGACTGCATGATTGGAGATATAGCAAGACATCAGTTTAGAAAAAAAAAGTAGCGCAAGTATAAATGCAAATGGGGGAACCATAAGTGAAAATGAGTTTGAATTTCTCACTAATTTATGAAATTATAAAGTGGTCGACGACAACAACGACGTTTCCATTTAGTTTACACACGCTGTCGTTGTCCTTTCATAACTATATTTAATTCTCGTGTTGAGCAACAATACAACGCGACTGCATTAATTGTGCAATAATCATCTTGCCGACTGCATGATTGGGGATACAGCAAGACATCAGTTTAGAAAAAAAGTAGCGCAAGTATAAATGCAAATGGGGGAACCATAAGGCTTGCTTATTTAATAGTACCATGAAATTAATGATGGCGAAATTGAATTGAATACAATTATGTGTTTTGGAATAGATGATCTAACAAAGTAACTTTTTTATTTTTTTCCAGGTTGCTGTTTCGTGACCTTTTTTACTAGGAAAGCCGCATTGGACGCGCAGAACGCACTTCACAACGTTAAAACGCTTCCCGGGGTAAGTTGTGCCGTTGAAAAAAATGCTCGCAAGCATTTAACAAATTATTAATACTTATCATCGCAATCCTCTACATCAGCATTTCACTTCATACATAACAGCAACAGTGTATGCACAGCACAGCACATACCATAAAAATAATTATTGTTCCCAGTACTTTGCTGACTGGCTGATAAAGAAAAACGAGGATTTGCAACAACTAGTTATTACCTACGCAAAGCTAATGTCGATACTCCCATACACTCTCCCCTTGTCAGTTTGTTAAATAGAAAAAGAGTCAATATCATCATCATCCTTCTATACTGATACATATTTATGAACGCCCATTGAAAAAAATAATATTTCCATCATGCCACCAGCTTGCTGCTGCTGCTGCATGCAAAAAATCTCAATTCTAACGATGAAATGAAAAATAGGATGGGATTTTTTTCTACACCGTCATCATCGTCATCTTCGACTCATTTCTATTATCATTATCATCGTCGTCGTCGTCAAATACTCAGTCAGTCATAGTCATATATAGCCACTCAAATATTCAACTTTGTCGTTTGCATTTTTTTCAGCAATAATAACCACTGCTACTATTTTATGAGCATCAGCCAGCATACCATAACAGTATCACATGAAAATGCCAATTTTGTCACATCGCACTACACACCTATTCGCGTATGCTTAAGCAGTCCATTATTGCACATCCCTCCAAGTTGGTATTCTTTCCAAATATATTCGAAACATGATGTAGCTTCTCTGTAGCTTCTGCTGCAACAGAAGCTGAATTTAAATTTATTCTAATAATAATTATAATATAATATAATCAGTTGGGGAGATGGGACAGAGGAAGGTGAAGGGAAGGAAAAGGAATCCGTCTAGTTGTAACTTGACTGCTCTCTGCTCTGAATTTCTCTATTAGATGTTTCGTAGGGGGTTGCGGTTTTAATTCTCTCCTGAATTTGAATCAACACTTTATCTATTTTTTAAAACCTTACCATCATCCTAACTTGACAGTAGATATAGAATGGCAGTAAGGGTGGCAGTTAGGAAGTTACTTGGTGTCACTTCCATGTCATTCGGGTATATATAAACATATATACATGGACTCTGCCAAAATTTGCCTGTTTCGTTGTGCGCAAATTGTAATTTCTGTAAATACAATGCCACGACAGGGTTTCGGGTGTTGCGCTGTTGTGGTGGACCGTTGAGTTGGTGCACACGACACACAGTTAGGCTCTGTGTGAGGAGGAAAAAGGAAGAGAGGATGGATGGAGATGACACGCAATATTGATGTGTGTTTGCAATGCATCATAATAAGTAGTTAAAAATGGCATGGTCGGTCGGTCGGTAGCCGACGACGCATGGCAGCATGAAATATGGTGGGGATGGGGAACAAACAACGACACAGAGAATTGTAGGCTCTTCTGTTAGAGAGCGAGAGAGAGAGACAAGCTCTTTTAGCTAGAAACTCTTGTGATGGCTGTGGTGGCGGTTGTGTATAACTAAAAGTTTTAATGTAATATGCAATATTAATACAACATGCAGAATATCTTTAGAACAGCGTGGTAGATACAGATAGACGAACAGATAGAAACAAGCAGTTTAGTTATACACGATTTTTTTTACCTATTCAGTCATCTCACACAAGCAGTACTACCACCACCACTGATAATAATATTAATGGCGGAGGCAATAACTGTAGCATGAGGAAGAAGAGCAATAAATAAGCAATCTGAATATTATAACTGGCATAGTCCTAGTCGTATATAGCTAAATACGTTGCAACTAAAAATGTAGAAGAAAATGATTGTAATATGCAATATTAATACAACATGCAGAATATCTTTAGAACAGCGTGGTAGATACAGATAGACGAACAGATAGAAACGAGCAGTTTAGTTATACACGATTTTTTTACCTATTCAGTCATCTCACACAAGCAGTACTACCACCACTGATAATAATATTAATGGCGGAGGCAATAACTGTAGCATAAGGAAGAAGAGCAATAAATAAGCAATCTGAATATTATAACTGGCATAGTCCTAGTCGTATATAGCTAAATACGTTGCAACTAAAAATGTAGAAGAAAAATGATGTTTTTGTACAAACTAGACACTAGGCACACTCGTTTCAATATAATCGTTTCTACAAGTAAACCACTGTCTGATGTGGGGTAGCACGAAACACTGATAAATAAAGTTGTCGATGGGAAAGTAGCACCAACGCAGTATTGTTTTAAATCCTAATGCTGCTGTCCCAGCCTTGTTAATGTAGCAAGATTTGCCCTAGTGTAGTAATAAATAGTCAGAAAATGTTTGTATTTAAGTATAGAATAAATCCCCTGCGATGAAGACAAGTACAGAAAGTAAGACTGCACAGTCTTCAAAAAGTACTCCTAGTTAATAGCTCGGAGTGCAATGCAGGATTCAAAGGTGATGGGCAGCAGTTGGTTGGTATAATATGGAATGTTAAAGGATATCAAGTGAGTAGATTTATAATAAAAAATCTGTAATGTGTGCGGTGTGTGTGAACATTATAAAATCGTCAACTATATATTTATTGGTACCTTGTTAATTCATCTGGGTAAGCTGTGAAAAGTTTGTCCTCGATAAAAATTGGAGTTGTACCAGCGCCAACGAAGAAGCGCACTTCGTACATTTACCTTATCTTGAGAACACTGCCACTCAAGGACACATTTCACAGTAACTTGTTGACGGAGAGGGATTGCTGACGTCTGCGGTGTGTGTGTGTGCATGTGCTTAATTTGCATTGGAGATTTGCACTAGATTTTTGTCTCCTGGAAGAAATTTCAGATCTTTTATCTAGCTGGCGTAAAGTAGGAAGAGTTAATGCAAAGGTTCGTGGCATGAATTATAAGAGGGCATTGGCCAAAGTTATTTTAGATCGGTCGATTAGAAAATAAAGACATTCACCCCAAACAACACTACTTACAAATATGACGCCGTGTAAGCAGTTTGGTACGCGCCTGACAGGGTTAGGGTTACCACGTGGTTCCCGTGTATAGAAATTTTTTAGTTGCGTTTTTTAGCAAACCAGGTGGTTTTTTAGCGTTTTGTCTTCGATCATCATTGTACTATACCAGTAGTTTTATCATTGTCGCGAGACAGTGTCGTCTGATACTGCACCCGGTGCCGTCGTCGTGTCTCTCAGTTGTTGAGTTTGTGTGTTAGTTTTACGTTTTTTGGTTTTATTGTGACAAATGAGAGCTCGAAAACGTCCATCATCATCAGAAATGTTAACTGCGGCCCAATATGTAGGCCTGAAGCAGGCCCAGCTGGAATTAAATCAGTTGATAGCTCTTGGTTTCGGTCAAGCTACTGCCGTCTATCCCATAATGCCACCAAGAAAACATCACTATAATCCGCAGCAGTATCATCGTAATCGATCAAAAATGGTTACATCAATTATTACTCCCAGCACAGCCACAACTGGAACAGTTGTCTCACCTTCACCCTCGTTATCATTATCTGTTGCTGATTCCCCGGAGAAAATCATGGTGGATGCTGTAAGTAAATTTTCGTAAAATACGCCATAAGTACGCAGAGACCTTTTCACTTCAAAATGCTTTTATCATCAATCACAAATAAATTATTACTGTTATATGCGCATGGCTCGGCAGTAGTTACATATTTTGAAGATGTTATGGTCTCGCGGGGTAGTATTTCTTATTCCAATTCCCTTCCGATTTCCTAAGCGATCCGTTATAAATGGTTATGCTAACCTGTCACTTGCAATTTGTTCTCATTTTTTCTATATAGACCCTTCCGTAAGCCGTTTTTTTCGGTGGCGTGGTGGTTCCCAGTCTCACTTTCAATTTCCTTCGGTTTCAGTAGCTTTAATGCATAAAACATTAAGTTTGACTGGTTATTATTAAAAGACTCCCTGCCTGCTTGATATTGGAAAACGAACGACTCTTTTTTATTTCCCGGTGTTCCTTTTGTTCCTTCCTGCATGACGTATTGTATTCCTATTATTCTTATGTCTTGCGCTCTGGTCCGTGTGCTACTACTGTTTGTTTGTTTATCTTTATCCGTTCCCTAATCCGTGCTTACGTTTTCCCAATCACCCTTTCCTCTCCCTCCCTCCATATACATATGTACACATATTATTTCGATAAGGAAAATAGATTGGAATCGTCCAAATAACAACAAGTGAAAAATGTAATGCCTCTCCCAAATGCATATTTTTTACTACTCTATATAACATTTATACAGTTTCGGTTGTTTTTTTTCTGCATGATTTTCTGTCTCAACGAAATCCATTGAGTTTCACGGCCTCTAACTTTTCTTCGGTTTAAATCCTCCTCCTCACATTTAACTGTAAACAATTTCAAACGGAATGGAGCATATGTGTAATAGAGAAGGAGCCGAAGGAGGAGGGAGAGGGAAAGAAAGAATATTATTGTCTTGAATTGCTACACATTTTTATCTTTCCATTTACCGTTGCGTTGTTCGCCTCTCGTGGCTTTTCATGTTAAGCAATTGTGTTTCGCGTAAGTGAACATGGCAGTTTTACAGGGGAAATCTCATTTGAACAACTTTTTTTTCTGTACACACAATAAGTAAAAAATGCATCCAGCATTTATTTCAATTTTTATTGTTTGTGCGCTTTTCTTGGAAAATATCATTTGGAATCAGAATGGACGCGATAGTGCATACATATAGGTACACACACGCGCAGTTACACTGAATTGTAATATCAATACTGAAAGTAAGTGCATGCTCATATTGAATACATAAAGCCCCAGCAAAGCCCTTTTCCGTCTTTCGCATAAAGTGCCTCGCAACTCACAACAACGAAATTGATGTAGGATTTCGATAATGTTATGTAGTATATCGATATGCATATATGTTCAGATAACACATGTAATAAAATATTCCATTTCGTCTCAAATTTCCTCCAAGATGGCGAGTATTGTTCCCTGTAAAAGTTGTACTTGATTTGTACAACACTCCTGACGGTGAAATAAAAGGGAAACTTTGCAGTTTTCGGAGCTGCGTGTAGGCAAACTTTTAAACAAGACCATTCTTTTTCCTTCCATGGCTAAATAGGATTTCATTAAAGCATTACATTTTCTTCCCCCGATTACTCCACTTCACTCTCGGTCTCATTGAAATCACAATGTTATGTCATCATCATCGTCGTCGTCGTCATCATCATGAAAGCTGACATAAACGCGACAGGATAATGGTATGTACAGTCCTAATGGACTGTTTGCTATGTTGATTGCTTTTCTGGCTGTAACTGGTAACGTTCCTGCACTTACATAGGAATAAGCCACCACTTTCTCAATTCAACGTCGTATTTCGTGGGCATAAAACAGTACATAATTTTTAGTACCTATATAGCCAGACTACGTTTCAATTTCATTTTAAGTTGACGTCTTCAACTATTGTAGTCTTAGTGTGAAGAACTTTCCTGCCTTTTCCTCCTTTCGCACTTTTTCATTTCCACGAAGCTATTAACATAACAGTATTTTCTCAGATTTCAAAACGTACAAAATGTTCTGTGCTTAATTTGATTCTTAGAGTAAATAATAGTAAAAACATTTTTTTACTAACGATGACATGACATTTTACAACTTGTACAATAACAATAGGTATGTTCAAAACATGTGTGTAATATATATATAATGGGTTATCTGAAACTAGTGAGAATTCAGAGAATTGATATGCACAGAAAAATATGTTCCCAAAGAAAATGTAATCTCTCATCCCACTCACTAGTTTGTATTAATATACCTACGTATAGTTTCCCGTTTTTGCATTTTGGTTAGGTAAGACCATCTCTGGACTTGTGTTGTGTTCCCAACAAAACGCTGGAGGAACTATTTCAGCTCATGGGTGGATAACTAAGTAACTAGTCGTCGTAATACCACGTCACCTTTTTGTTTTCCCTTTCCGAATTTTTTCATCCTTTTTGTTATAGTACAGTCCATGACTCATAACTAAGCTTTAAGGCTTGGCTGGCTTGGAAGCACTCTCTAAAATTACGATTTTTCTTCTGTTGATAAAATGATGCATGGATAAAAAGTAAACGCAGCATCAATATAGGCTCCTTAGCAAGTGCAATCCTAATAGGGATTAATAGAATACAAGGGGGAGGGAACCTTACTCTGAGTTCACTATTAGTCCGTGTGCGTTTTTTTAAACACATTCATACAAATAAGCGTGTTTATTTCGTCTAGTCAAGTCAGTTATTGCAAATGACTTGGGGATGAAATTCCCAAATCTGTTGTGACAAGTCTACTTAGAAGAATGAGTAAACCATTGTTTTTTTTTGTGGAAAGGTTTATTTGGTAATGTACGTATCTCGGTAGGTATAACTTTTATGGTATTATGATTTCATGAAGGGTTTGATACAGAGTGGGAAAGTCTGAGACAAACTATTCGTTATCTTCTTCTCTGAGGATAAAAGCACTTTATTTATACGTGTCCTCTTTCACTCTTTGTAAAAATGGGAATAAGTTGCTGCGCTGTCATTCCTTCCAACGAAAATATGAATAATATGATGTGGCAGATTTATATTCTTTAAAAGCTTTTGTATCAAGCTGTTTCAGTCTTGTCAGATGTCATGTGTCGCATTTCATTTTATTATATACGCATCGTAGTTTTACAAACTCTCACAGTATCTGTGTCGACTTCTAGTACGACTAAATGATAATAATAAAACATGATAATAATGACGATAATAAACGAGATGTTGCGCACACCGTGTGAGCCCTGTCGTAAATGAGTCATGTGTGTGTGTGCAAGTTAATCTTGTTGTTTCGCTGTAAGAGTCAACCACATAATCATGATACGATGATGACTTTGACTTTTTGGTACAATTTTAGTTATCAAAGTGCATACGATGAGAAATGAGCTATAAAACGTTTTATGAGCTCGTGTTGACGATGATGATTACTGTACTTTGATTTTGTATCGTCATAAAGTATCTGGATTTCATCTTATCTGGATATAAACTTTGACTTGGCTTTGTTTAATTTCATGTTCCAAAGTTCGAGTCAGCCTATTCATTTAATTATTTTCATTTTGTTTGCTTTTCAGATGAATAATACAGTGCAAATGAAGCCGGCCGATAATGAGAATCGCTACGACAGGAAACTGTTTATTGGAATGATTTCAAAAAAACTGAGTGAAACTGACGTGCGAAATATGTTCTCCCGATTTGGCACGATCGATGATTGTACCGTTTTAAGGTTGCCCACTGGCGAGAGCAGAGGTAATGTATAATTTTTTAATGTATATGTTTATAAATGTTGTTTCATGTTCCTTCCTTACGTATTTACACAATTCTTCCTCTGGAAAAAAAATGATTACATCATCCTTCTTCCTTCTTTTACTATCTTTTGGGTACACACAGAAGAAATGTCTCACTTGTTTTTATGTTGCAGCTCTATGTGGCCTTTTAAATAGAGCAACAGATATATAAATAGTATATATATCTATTTATATTCTATATATATCAAATTATTATAATATTCGTGTTTTTGTGTATGCTACATAGCCAGCAAGCAAAACAAAATGTGATTATTCAATGTTTTACAACACCGACCACATATGTATACAATTATTAAGCTGTTTAAGTGTATTTTTTGTATTTAAATTATATTTATGTGTCTTATGTATTTCACATTTTAAATTATGTACCTCCACATTCCACATAAAATGTTCATATCTCTTCGTTTTGTGAGTCACACCTTTAAAGACAAAAAAAGAAACGACAAAAAAGCACAAATACCTACTCTTTGTAACAGGCAACCTGCTTTTTATTAAATGTTTCTTTGTTTGTTTGTCCAGTCAACCCGGCTATTAGCGGCTATTTGAAATCGGTGTCAACTAAATCCTAAAAGTATCTGTGTTCATTCAAAAAGACTACTCTAGAGATGTTGCAATGAAGCATAAAGTATAACTTTTGTATGATTTATAGTTGGGGCGATGTAAGACTTAAATTTTTTCTATCGTCCATCGCTGTGCACTCACTCTTCGTTCGTCAATGTAATGCATGCATGGTTATGTATGATTATGTATGTCAGTATGCCTGCCTTTGTAATCTATACGATGACGCTGAAATGATGCCCACCCGTTCCGCTCTTTAACTTCATAGGAATTGTTAATTAAATGCTCTTTTTCTGTTTATTGGCTATAAAATGGCAGGAATGTCGATATTTTACTATTTATTAAATGTGTAGATGTGCAAACTGCTTGACTGAATGCTCCAGTTGAGATTCCAGACAATTAGTAATTAATTATCTTGTAGTATGTATAGTGGACAGTATACAGCATATAAACTTAAACTCATTTAACTACACACTTCTCTGTTCAAAATTTTGCTGCTGTGACATTTCTCAACGTAGAGAAATTTCGTCAAGCTATACCACTAAATTAATTCTCAGAAAAGGTCAAAATTTTAGCCGCGAATGCTTAGAACCAAATTGACATTTGTTTTTGTTTAGACAGACATTTGAGCGAAATGTTTTACAGCGAAAAGACATACAATAAGTTTCTCCGTTGTTTTTCTGAATATTCGTTTATCAAAGCGATCAAGTCGTGCAGCTTTCCCGGGAGCCAATTCCCTTTCCTTTGTTCAAACATTTCCACTTAACATATTGCATTCACTCAAGTGGTAGTGCTCGTTCTGATGCTTCAAAAACTAGTTTGTTTTTGTTTCAATAAACTAGAACCGTTTCCAATCATTCAACAAAAATAAATAGCAGTTAAATTCACATTTAGACAATATCTAATTAGGACTTAATATAATACGGTCGAATTCGAACTAAATATATCATTGAAATTGAAATACATTTGTATTATAACCAGAATTTTGTGTTTCATGTTTACTTACTCACGTCGAGATCAGATACTGGATAATTCTTCCTTTGTTATACATTCTTAAATGTACATTGATGCATTATATTATTGTTACAATCACCGGTGGTGGGAACCATGTTGCATACACAAAAAGCCAAATGTTATTATTATTATACTACTATATTATTTTACTAAATGTACTGTTACCGTTCTTTCTCTTATTGATTTTTTAGTCGCCTGTAACCTTCTTTCTCTCTATCTATATATTTAAATGTGTTTAATGTTGAGTGTGGTCTTTGACTCTTTTTTGTGTGCAGGATGTGCATTTGTTACGTTTTCGACGAAACAAAGTGCCCAAAATGCGATTAAAGCTGTCCATCAATCTATCACAATGGAGGTAAGCCAACCATAAAAACAAATCCAAACTCAGTACAGTAGTACAGTGGTGGTGTGCCATTGCTACTTTCTCTCTATAATTTCGTCCTCTTCCCATTCAAATCTCAATCTGTTGTCGTCGAAAACTGGGAAAAGCTGTACATAGTAGCTTTTCTCTTTAAAAAAAAACTTGAGAGTTTTTCATCGAACATACTTATTTTGTACTCAAGAGGAGACACTTTTTGTGTTGTTGTTATTGCTGTATTTTTTTGTAAATTGTAAAAAATTCTTTCCCCGCAGTAGTTGTTGAGCTCGTTTGCTCATCCCAAAATGTCGCACGCATTAGTTGTTACATTGTTACATAAGAGCAAAAGGAGTATTGAGTATTGCCATTGCCAGTTTGCAGTGTATTGCAGTAATATGTCTTATATGTTCGTGTAGAATTATGTGTTCTCTCTCTTGCTCGCTCTCTTTTTGTCCCTTTTCCCATGTGTCATATCACGTTGATAACTGACGTTGACACCCAGACAAAACAAGTACTAGTAGCTGTAGTGGTAGGCATTTTTTTCGTGTAAGACATTTAAAATACATACCAGCGTTGCAATCACTTCACTAAACCTCCTGTTTTTTAAAAGAAGGAAAGTACTGAATCGTTTCTTGTTCAATGACAATTTTGTGCTAATTTTGTATGCGAATGTTTATTGTAGTGTGCAGAAAGCGGTGTCATATTGCAACAATGGCTAAAAATGAAAGCATTGATGTTGTTGCCGTAAAGTTGTGTTTTTTTCGAATCATGAATTTTTAACCTTTCTCTGTTATGGTCTAGTTTTGCGGCCAATGTGTTTTTTATGGAGAAACGTTTTTTTTAGATGATTGTTAATGTTGTGGATGATGTGATTGAGAAAAAACTGTAATTAATGGTGACTCTGTTTTTTGTTAAGTTTTTCTTCAGTTTTATGTCTTTCACTGAACCTACTATTGTGGCAAATAACGGTGAAATTAACAAGGGAGTTTAATGTGTAATTATTTTCAGGGATGTTCCTCACCGATTGTGGTGAAATTCGCAGACACCCCAAAAGATAAGGATCAGAAGCGCCAAACCCATATGGTGCCCAATCCAGCAAATCTGCTGAGCACACTGAGCTCAACGACAATCAATCCGGTGCAACAACAGTATTACTCTGCTGTAAGTTTAACGTTGGTCTTCTTACGCTTCTATTTTCTTGGGGTATCGTGAGATTCTTTTGCATTCTCACATACCGTATGCCGTTTTGTGAGATGACGAAATCAAATATTGCAAAATTGTTATTTTGTACTTATATTTTATTAAATATTTCTGTTTTTTTATTATCATAGCTCTTGCATCAGCAGCTGCAGACGCAGCAGCATCCCACATCCCAGAGTGGGTTCTTCTCCCAGTTGAGTCCTTTGGGAGTACAGGGGCTCACAGGGATTGGAGGATTAGGGTCCACAAGCGCAACAGCTCTGAGCTCAGCCCATCTTTCTGCTGCCACTACGAACGCTGAATTGGCCACGCTCACTGGCCTACTTACCGGTGTCACTCAACCACATTCTTTGACTGTTCAGAACTTGCACACTTTGGCCGCTCTCGGCAATACCTCACTCTCTCCGACAGGTATCAAGAAATATTATCAGAGCCCCTGACAAAAATTGCTATATTTTGATCAAAATCATTTTTTATTAAAAAATACCTTACCTGCTGTTATGTATCTCACTTCCGCTTTTTGAACATATTCGTATTGTATACATGATGTACACGTAATGTAGCCATTTTTTATTCTTATGCGCTACATACTACAATTGCTATGTTGCTACTCATCTCTGGTATTTGGCATGACTGTCTTTCTTTTCAGCAGAATGTAGTTTGGTAGTAGCATTTTTTATCTCACAGCTTTTCTATTTGTCTTTTGGTTTCAACCAAGTAGAATTTTATAGAAAATTTAACATTAATTGCATTGTTGGGGTTTTTGTGTAAAGTTGTAAACTTTTAAGAAATTTGCAAATGAGAATGACTATATTGTTTATTTATTTGGAAACAATCAGCGTCCTGGGTCATTATATGCTGATTGGTATATAGTTATTACATAATTTTGTTCATATTAATTTTAAATATAAATACCAATTGTGATGTTAAAAGTACGGGGGTGGTGGTGGTAGTAGTTGCCATATTTTGTATCTTCAGTATTGCAGTGGATGATTCCATAATTAGCCCGGCCAAATGTTATAATCAAAACATGATCATTTCTGTTTTGTTATTATTTTGGGAAGCTTAAATTCTTTCGCCATTGTCGATTTTAATAGTTGGACATGTAGTGGTACACGTATTATTTTGTACTTATAGTAAAGGTAGCAAGAACGTATTGTTTTGTCCCGAAAATTAATAAACGTAGAGAAAATTGTAATTATTTTTTGGAATGGTTGTATATATTAAATTATCCCGAACTTTTAGAAATTTCACTGGGTTGGTCGTATAATAATGGGGGGCTTCTTTTTATTTCAAAATGCGATGCGATTGATAAATTTATGACCTTGCTGAATTCTTATAATTCTCAAACAGTCTCTTCGATTAACTCGTCCGATTACACAGGTGCTAGTGGAGGTTCGGTGGGATCAGGAAATTCAGTTACCAACCTTACTTGCAATGGACTTCAGTCAGGTGTGCTCCCAAAACCATTAAAAAGTACATAAATAAACTCATGCTACAAAACTTTTACTACATTCCGCAAAGTACGTTCATGCTTTCATGAAAGCAACAAACATTTGTGTTCACATGAAAATACCATGTAACATTGCATGTAATACAAAAGGCGTTTAACTACTTAATTACAAAAAGGCATGTCGAAATTATTTCGGTGTGATATCTTATAAAAACGCACAATACGTACATAAAATTTAAAATAAGTCTATCTGTGCTTGTAATATTGACTGTTTTTTTTTTGTTTTCTGTTTGTTTTATCACTTACAATAACTGTTTTTACAAATATTGTTATTTGTTTACATATTGTGTGTTTCTTTAAATATCTGTGTGTTTCATTTTTTGTTCTGTGTCACAGTAATAGCAAGTTAGTTGACGAAACAGTGGATAGAAATTTATTTGGTTCATATTACTGTATTACCTCTTTTGTGTCTCTTTGTAGGACTCGCCTCATATCATGGACTCCGCACCACGGCGGTGAACACCATCTTAATTACAAAAAGGCATGTCGAAATTATTTCGGTGTGATATCTTATAAAAACGCACAATACGTACATAAAATTTAAAATAAGTCTATCTGTGCTTGTAATATTGACTGTTTTTTTTGTTTTCTGTTTGATTTATCACTTACAATATAACTGTTATTACAAATATTGTTATTTTTTTACATATTGTGTGTTTCTTTAAATATCTGTGTTTCATTTTTTGTTCTGTGTCACAGTAATAGCAAGTAAGTTGACGAAACAGTGGATAGAAATTTATTTGGTTCATATTACTGTATTACCTCTTTTGTGTCTCTTTGTAGGACTCGCCTCATATCATGGACTCCGCACCACGGCGGTGAACACCAAGCAGGTTCGTGTACGTAATCGAACAAATGTATTTTTTTCTTCTCTAATATCTTATTAATACGCAAACATGTAGGCTTTTGGCTTGTCCAAGTGGAGTGCTTAATACAGCTAAACATTATATATGTTGAGTGTGCTTGCATGTTTTTGCAAACAGCGTTGTCGCTTTATATGTACAATTCTTAGAATGTAGATTGTTTTTTTAAATAAAAATTGTTTTTTGTTCCCTTTTTGTTCTATAGGCGGAAGGTCCAGAAGGTTGCAATCTTTTCATATATCATCTACCTCCCGAATGTGGGGATGCTGAGCTGGCACAAATGTTCTGTTCTTTTGGATCCGTGTTATCCGCCAAAGTATTCATTGACAAGCAAACCAATCTTTCCAAATGTTTCGGTAAGCAGGAAAAAAAATCAAGTATCTCACATTTTCTAATGTATCTCCCTCCAATACTGAAACGAATGAAATACAAAAGTAGAGTACCATTCCGACTGAGGGGTTTGTATGGCTTGTAGAAATAGAGATTATGTGTATATTTGAGAAAATCCCTTGAAAAAAGAACCCATTTCCCACACAAGACAGCTTACAATGAAACTTCATTCTTAATAATGATGACGGGCAACAATAACGGTACCTTGGTAAAAAAAAATATATACAAGTAGCTCTGGTTCCTCATTTCTTTCTCCCCTGGGAATATTGCTTAGCTGGGCACCAGGTGTTCTAGGGCTGTTGTGATCATCATCGTATCAATCTACTCTTTGCTGCTTTCACTTTTATTTTATTCGCATCTTCTCCTTTATTATTCTCCAGGTTTTGTTTCCTTTGACAATCAACTATCCGCACAGATGGCAATTCAAGCAATGAATGGCTTCCAAGTCGGAGTGAAACGTTTAAAAGTCCAATTGAAGCGGTCCAAGTCCAAAGACGCTGCAAAGCCCTATTGAGTGTTGCCTCTGTTGCTTCGCTATCAACAACACCGTCGTTAAAGATCCAACCCCAAAGAGAAAACACGACATTGAGCAGTACAGCCAGAGAAAGTACCAACAAAGAAGAGAAAGAGGAAAAATAAAGAAATACATTAAAATGGGAATCAATACATCTATATATATTTTTTCTCTCTAAATCTGTCTCAGTCTGTTTCTCTTCGCCACTCTACAAATAGTTGATAGCCAGCAGCAGCAGCTTATTCTCACACAATTACTACTACACATACCAAAATGATGAAGGAGATGATGATGATAATCATTACTATGTATCAAGAATAGTTATACTTTTCGACATATACCAACCGAAGCATGTTGATTTCTATAGGCTATAAAAATATTCATTTTCGATTTTTTAAGTTCATCATGAACACGGATATAAATGAGTACACCAAAACAAACATCATAGTCATTACACAAGCGTAGTCAGTTTTTTTTTTAGATTTTTTGTTGTTAAGTTAGATATAAAAATAGTTTATTATGTAGCATACATACACCCTCAAAAATGAAGTTAGTGACTAACAACAGGACAAGACAACCAGAAAGCAACCAGTAACTTTTTATCTTGCAAAAGCATGAACGTTGATTACTCCTCTTCTTGTTTGGAGAATGGACCATGACAGGACCATAGCGAGAGGAAGCGAAATTAACCTACACACGTACATATATTTTGTTTAAAACAAAAACAACCATGAGCAGGACCAGATTTATTTTATACTTCAAAAAAAAAATCTTTATACCGGGGCACTATGGGGGAAAAGGATTTCCCCATTTGTCTAATGCTGAAATTGGTGAACAAAATACAGAAGAGTCCAGAGGAACTTACACGGTGACGGTGATGATGAGAATGACGATCGATCCAATTGTGAAACTAACTCGTAAGCATATACAATAATTTTTACAATATTTGTGTCTCTCTCTCTCTATATATATCTATCTCTCTTTCTTCCTAGTAGCCTTACATATTTTCAGAACTACTTTTTGAGTAAACATAACTAATAAGTTCTTGTACATAAATAGTAAAATAGACACAATAATAATAATAATACCCTACACCCCAATAGAAAACTACGAGCTAATGGTGCATTATTATTAATAATTCAAAGTACCGTGCTGTTACTAAAACTTATCGTGACAAATTTTCCTATCATACCATATGGGTAAATACTAAATACTAAATACTTTATAAAATATACAGCCAGTCTTTTTGTTTTGATTAGGGGACTCATAATAATATTAATGCTAATGCATATGGTTTGTAAATTGTAACTGCATTTTCTCGTGGAAGGGATAAAAAATTGATAGTCTGCGAGGAAGATAATTTATTTATTATTATTACTATTGTTAATGCAGAGTTGACTTGTTGTGAACAAATTTGCATTTAATACACAGATATATACAAAGATATACGGATTTTAAAAAGTTATTCTTGCCAATCATCATGACATATATGTACTATAAAATACGGATTTGCTTTTCAGAAAGTGACAACTTATTATCAATTAGAGGTATATACAAAAACTTTTACTATATATCTACTTTTTCATGGAAAACATACGAATTATCATTATTTATTTAAATCGTATTACATGCTAAATTTGTACGAAAGTTACGGTTGTAACGCGTACACTTGGGACTTGGGCCACTGATAAGAAAACTTGTATAATAATATAAAAGTATTTTTAAACGGGGACGCGATTTAGATACATAAACTACAACACACGTACCCACATATAAATCTGCGGTAGCAAAAAAAAATCTGCGCAAGTTATATGTGAAAACGTTCGCATCGTACTGTTTACGTACAAAATTAAAAGGCTGCGTAAATACACTTGTTTACAAAAAAATATGATTATACGTTTTACAGGAAAAGTATTTATTTAAAAGAATATCTTTCTCTACTACAACTATAGAATAAATCGAATGACAAAAGTGTCAGTCAGTCTAACAAAACGAAGGTTTTTTTCTGTCTGTGTCAAATCAAAAAATAAACAAATATTCTTGTAAAATACACTCATCATGTTCATGTTTATCATCTTCGAGAAAAATATAAAAGGGGGAAAGTTTGTAACAGGCAAAAAAAATGAAAACGCTTTTGCTGTTTTTTTTTCAACTTGTCCCGTCCACGACGACTAAGTAGACAGTTCCCTGTGAGTTAGTAGTTACCTTTATTTACGGTTCAGTTATTATTATGACTGTCCCAATTTTAGTTTTTGTTTATAATTGGTATATGTTTTATTGTTTATTTAGTATTCATATTATTAAAGTATAGCTGTTACAATGGCTCATTACAGGGGTACATTCCTGTGCCTATTTGTATATATATACATTATATATATTTATTAATTTCTTTTGTTTCCTCTGAATTACATGCCAATTTGACATGTAAAAAAGGGATTCATTTTTGTGGAGAGCAAGTGCCAAAAAGTTGTAACTACTTATGTAAAAAAACGTTTGTTCTCATAATAAATAGTCATGTTGTTCTTTTTTTGTTGTAACTATAAAACTTCTACGAATTTTAGTTCAGATATTGATATTACCACTGCACCATGCCATAAACACTCTGGCATTTGTTAATTTTATTATTATCTTCAGTCTCAGTTTCCCCTTAATAATCCATTTGGATGACAAGGCTTGTAAGATAGTGGCATCATTCAGTTTAGTCTTTGGTCATATCAACGAGCACTTTAGTCAAAAAATATTCAAGCCAAACACGGTAAAGCTCCAGCTTGAGTTATTTTTTGGCTGTAGATGGCAAGTCATATTTAAACGATGGATTATCTATATTATGACAGGAAGGAGACATCATTAAACTAAATGATGTATGATATTATTACAAATAAACACTTACCGAATATTCTGATGTAAACGTATATACTTAAACATGGTATGCGCTACTTATATAAATAGCAGAACACGGCTTAGATTTCACTAGCACGACAGGGATTTAAGGTGCAGGCAGGTCAACTTAGGGAAAATTCAGGCTGTGATTGTAATGTAATGAATTTTACGAACATTTTGATAGAAATCGTTGCTTATACTATTAAGACGCATGCGTTAAATTTATTAAGGAGTACTGTACATTACTAATGTAGTACACATACTGACTTGATCACATACAAACTGGATAGATAGAAATATGAAAAACATATTTGTTCAACTTTTAGAGCTACATATACTCATAAACATTACTTAAACTTAGATTCAATTAGTACGTACTGTATGTTTTGTTGTTTCTTGCAATTAGCGTTATAAAGTTAGAGAACTAGACGTAAGAGTGTAGTTAATTTGCTGCAATCTTTCTCACAGCTTTCTTTTTCAATACTAGCACAGGCTCAATAGTAATTGAAATAACTAACTTCTAGTAGGTTTGTAGACAAACCATGAACAAGTATACTGAAGATCATCATCTCCATCCATAAGAGAGATACGTCACACACTATTGTTGTTGTTATTATTATTATCGTTAATATTAGAACAGCATGGTTCTATCGTATTTTGCTTCTTGACGCACTTCTTGAATAATTTTTCACTTCACTCGCGTTGTTAACTCTACATTCATATATGTATGTATATAATATGGTTGCATGGCATGACGTCACCCACACACACACATATTTTATTACTTCACTACTACGACTTCTATTGTACAGACAATGTGGACATATTTCTCGGAAAATCATCTTCGTAAATCATGGATGAAAAGCTCACGATCACGCTTGCATAGATCAATAGATCAATTTTGAGTGCTCGTTTGTAAATAAGTCACTATTTTCACGGGTAATTATTGTTACAATTTTGGGGGTACTTGTGTATCTCGGTGTTTTTTTATTTCCAGTTTGTCTGTACACGCGTAAAGTTTTAATATTTGCATATATTTATAGCATATATCACATTACATACATATAGTAACTATTTCATAAGCACAAAATGAAGTATTTTTAAAAATATCGCCTTCGTTCACTTCAAGTACTTATGAAAAGAGGTCATTTTTTCAAATACATTTTCCAAAACAGTATAAATTTTTTGACGTACCGTAACGATAACATATAGTATTCCATGCGAATTTTATTATTGCTATTATTTACTTCCACTTTTATTCAGTATTAGACATACTTTACGATATTTTTCTTTTGTCTTAAAATATTATTACGCAATAATAGTATTCAATTTTTTTTCTACACAGTATTCATGTTCACATAATTGCCCGCTAAATAAGATTTTTCCGCTGCTTGTCGTTGTAATTTTATCTCTAATTCGACAGTCCGATCCGTAAACGTACTATCAGTTTCAGAAATTATTACGAACTATTTATATACACCACTTTTTGTAATTGTCAGTATTTATTCCGTCAAATTTTTAGAAAATTAAAAATTAAATATTGCGCAATTTTTTCTCTTTTTCACTCTCTCTTCGTGTACTTACGTGTCTGTCTGCCTATATGCCGTACCATACTTTTATTATTATAAACTTGTAATAATGACAATATACGTATTAGGTGTACATGTCGAAAAGAGCCAAAGCTGTATTTTTTGTACGAAACATATCGAGAAGAATCAATTTTAACTAAATACATACTACTAAATTCATACATTATTATTATTATAGTATATACGTACGTACTTATTATACTACTACTTAAATGTGGTGTCAAATGTACTTGTTGTAAACTTTACATTTTTTTCCTTCTTTTTTTGTGTATTTTTATTACTCTTCTTGAATGTATATGTACGTAAATGTATGTATATGTTGTATTAATGGTACTCTCTGTTTTTTGCTTGTGTTTTTCAGTGTCAGTCTGTGTGTAGTAGGGATGTTGATGATGATGATGAGATGATCACCTTTTGCATCAGATCAGATCATTTTCTTCTTCTTCCTCCTCTCTCTCTCTGTGTCAATCTCTCTCTGTCTGTCTTCTCTGCTGCAAGTTGCAGAGTGCACACACCTCCTTCACTCAATATATATTTTTGCTACTTTCGCCCGCTCGTTGTTCCTTCGTTCACTTTCTGTGAGAGAAAAAAAACAATCAAAATTCGTGTAGTATGTATCCAGCAAAGATTTTTTTGTGGGGGAAAATTGTATTATTTTTGAAAGTGTCAAATCACAACAGACTTGACAATCGCTTTTGTCTCTTCCCTTCCCTTAAATTCCTCCTTTCTTTTGTTTATTCCTTTAAATAGTTTATTTATAACCCCAGTGCGTGCGTGCTTTCCCAGTGATTGTTCCTTTGTTACTGTTTTTAAAAATTATTATTATTATTATAACAATTTAAATGTGAAATTTTTGTGTTCTGTGCTCGTGCTCGTGTTTGCTAATCCGTTGATAATGAATGGTCCCTAAGAAATTGTGTATAGTTCGTGTTGGCTGTGAGTGTGATTCACCTTCCTCCCCCGAAACTTTTATAATAATTGTGTCATCAGTTCGTTTACATGTCAATGTCTATCTCTCTCTGCGTCCATGTTAATCGTTGCTGCGCTGATTGATGCTGTGCTGCTGTTACCGCTACTTCAAAAATATGTAAACATTTATATAGATTCTCTGTGTTTTTGCACGTATGTTCTACCAAGTTATATTGTTGTATAATAACCGTTTAGATTCAGTGTTTATCTCTGTCAGTGTGACGGTGACGGCTAGCGTTATCCAAACACCGTAATTATTATGATCATTCATTATTGTTGTTGTATTAATTATTATGTGTGCATTTACCGGGAATGTTTCAAAGCAACTATAGAGTATGTGTACGTCTAACAAAATATTTATACAGCTACACACACAAGAACATTCAGTATCTAGACCTTTACACCCACTCCAAGTAGTGTAGCCAATCACATGACCTACCATGAAAATTATCTTAATTTTAACCTTATTTTCCAGAAGAGAAAGCAAACATTGCACACTATACCAAAAGGAAGAAAAGGTGAGAATTAATTTTCTTGTATTTTTCTCTCTGAAGCACAATTATATTCATTTTCTCGCATAAATTCGAAAACGCACGGAAATGTGTATTATATATATTATTAGCTATATTATTATAACCTGTCAAGGTGAAAGAAACGTCTTAATTATCTAATTGCATATTCGTGCATACTAGTATATCGTGTAGGCGTACATAAAATAGCTCTCGCAGTGTGTAACATGCTGCGCGAAATGTCAAAGTACGTTTATATACTTTATACTACGGTATATAATCAGGTCTCTTAAATAAATAATTGGTACTCTCGCGTGGTATCCGCTGTACGCATATTATATATATATATGGCATAATTGGCATACCTAAAAATTACATACATATATACATTGTGGCAAAATACAATGAAAGAAATCAGGGTTACATGTGACACAACAAAAATCATCTTTGTTTCATTTCTTACGAGAAATGTTCCGCGCAAAGTCATGATTTTGGTAGATAGTACAGCATAAGCAGTTACGATTACACAGGAAAGTAGCAAATTAGGGTAAATAATATTTTGTAAAAAGAATTTATTATGATTTGTGCTGTGTTGTACATCATTATTCCGAGGAAAAGTGTAATGATGATGCACATGCATTCAAAAACAGTGATCAAAAGGTGTTTCATTCGATTGTTAATATTATAAGCAAAAATTATTCAAGTTTTTTAAAAAAACGAAGGCAGCGTACAATTTGAATACAAAAAGCTATACTTACTAAAAACGTACTTTGTTGTTGTGAAAAAAGAAAACATTTCAGCATCCGTGCTTTCCTTCCGCTAAGATTCTTTCTAAAAAATCGTGTAATTTCTACAAAATAAAAGTTTACAAAATTAAGTGCTATTTACGCCAGAAAAGCACGCCAAAAGGGGAAAGGAAAGAGAGCGTCAAGAGCCGAATGAAATGGCGTTAATGCGGGTGTGATGATACTGGACTAACTGTTAAGGAAAAGCTTTTTTTTTTTCATTGCAATTTTCAAAAGGTTAAAATCATATACATAGAAAAAATCAATCAGTTATATATGTTTTATTCAAGCCAATTATATATAGGTAGGAGTTAAGCTCTATAGCACTTTGTCAATACAAAATCAAGAGAAAACTATGAATTATATATACATTAAAAAATGATGATAACAGTATATGTTTTGTATCATCGGAACATATATATCTTATAGAGGCCAATTATAAAAAGTAAATAAAGTTCTAGATAGGGTTACAATTTTTAAGAAGTAAATGCAAACGTACAGTAATGATAAGAATCATAATTAAGTACGTTATAGATAATAATTAATAATAATGTGTAGGTATTTTACTGTACACTTTAGGAGGACTGATACAGTGGCAAAATATGTAAAATAGGTAATCATCAGTATATATGGTGTACTATCGCGAATGATTTATGATTAGGCGCACGAGAAACTTCATCGTCAAGTTGACAAACTATATAAATTACAGACTATTAACTAAATTACAATTACCGGTAGGGTTTACATACCACATTTTAAGAATACTTTAAACTATGTGTATTTTTACTACGACATATCGGGTTGATGAAATTGCTTATTTAACAGGAAAAAAAAACGCGTGAAAACTGCTGAACACGTAAAATAAAAATTAAGATTCTGTCCAGAAAGGAAAATGCCTGAGAGAGCGCCGACGAACGGTTTTTAGGGGTTTTGTTATTGTGTGCTAAAAGTTTTCTAATCAAACATTCACTCCCATTTTTTTTCTTCTTTTTTTATCATTTCTAAATTGTCTAATACTCTTGTAGAGTTTTCCGATGTTTTTTAGCATGGTCATTTATTATATGAGTATGGTTGAGTATACAAGAGATTGTCTGTATGAACGGAAATGGAGCTTTTAATTTGTATAATGCGTCTAAAATATTTATTAACTTCAGGTCTACAAAAAAGAGCAGGTACTACCTTCCTATTATTGTTACGATTATTTAATTAAATATCATTATATATATATAATGCATGTATATATATATGCCATACTGTTTACCTAGCACACCAAACCAGTCATTCACTTCTAATATTCCAGATTACTATATCGTTACAGTTCCTCATCAAGTTGTAGAATAACTGCGAAATCCGACAGTTATCAACTTGTTCCCTTAGGTCTTTTTTTCGTCATGTACTTTAGTATATTTCATTAGTTTGTTCACTCCGTTTAAAATATAAACGTAGGTACACCTACTAACAAATAAATAGATTTTGTATAGGTAAAATAATATGGCAGATGCAAATACCACGTTTTTGTTCGAAGCCAAATTTTTAGCTAGTCCACTTGAATGTTTAGTAAAGAAACTCTGTTGATTAAATTTTTCACAATCAATATAATCAGTACAATCACAAGAATGAGTACATTTAAAGGTGTTTCTCGCATTTTGCACCTTTTTTATGTCAGTTTCATTTGTTCATACTTTCAAGTATACTATAAAGCAGAATAGTTTTCAATTAGTTAATATGTACTTGTACTTATTACAAAATAACATTAGCATTTTTAATTGCTCATTCACCTTCACCCTTCTCATTCTATGCGGAATAAAAACAGCTGCATTTGGAAAAAGCCAACTATTGGACAGAAAGTATGATGTAATTGGAACGCTTGTGTGGTAGACTAAATAATGTTATCATTATTGTGGTTATTATTATAATTACTGACTTTATACGAAACCATTTTAATATCAATCGATTCATCATCGGTAACATGGTACAAACAAAATTTGCAATTTTCTAAATCTAAATGGGGAAAATAATTTTCACAAAATTTTTACTAAATTGCCGCGTCATCATCGGCGTTAATGAGTCGTTAATATTTGGACACCTGTTCACTTATTGGATGTTAGTATGGCAAATCATTATTGGTACACATGATAGATATCACTGGCGTGACATTACTATCCATTTGCAAATTTTTGTTTTAGAAAAATTCAAACAAATTATTATATAAATTCATGCTGTTAACTGATTTTTACAGTAGAGCACAGTAATTATATTAAAAACAAAATTTCATTAATTTTTCGGAAAAAAACCTCAAATTTCTTTGTATATTTTCACTGAAATATTCTTGGGGTAATGTGAGACGCGACTGTTTCTACATATTATGAAATATAGCTAGCCTTTTTTAATTGCATATTTTGTACATCTAATACACGATATCCTGCATCCTACTAACGTAATAAGCTTACAAGAACGTGGTCTTTATTCAACAATTAAGGTAACAAAACGATGAATACTATACATGTAAGACTCGTCTGAAGAAATTCGCTGGTCTTTACAAACAAAATACAGCAAATTTGCCAAAGAGAAAGTTTTGTTGTGAAATTAGCCAACAAAAGTAATAATGCGCATTAATTTTTGCATTTACTTACAATATACATATACAATACATACAACACGCGTCATTACCACATCATACTATTAATTATGTTATGTATTTACTACTCTGCATTGTTCCCATTTTCAAAAAATGTGATTGTCTGTTGTTCTGCATGTGTGTGTACAATCTACAAGTATCTTTGTGAAAAAGAATATCGAAGAAAGATAAAGAGTTATCGTAGAAAGCATTTGTGTGTATTTTTGGGTACGTCAACGACTTTTAGCGCTGATGATGACGACAGTAATGCGGATGTGCGAGCATTTACGCATTTAAATATGTTTTGACAGAAAAAAAGAAGCAGAGAACTGTATAGACTACCTACATTTTACTACTGTACTACTACTACTACTACTTCTACTAACAAGTTCACCTGTGCATGTACACATTTGTTCTTCGTTCGTTCGTAACTAAAAGAGGAATTGTTATATATACAGAAAACTAAAAATATTATATGTAATGATTTTACACTACGATATATTACATACTATATTCCATACAGACCAGACCAAACAAAACAAAAACCGAGAGAGCTGAGATGAATAGAAACATGAAAGAGAAAAATAATAAAAAAAGATATACTAATTTTGATAAATGAAAACCAAAGAGTAGCGACAATGTTTTTGTGTGTGTATTTGTACAGATACATAATCGGTAACTGGGTAGGCACGTAATAAATAGGTCGTATATATGTATACATAATACACTTTAGGTACATGCATATGACATAGATCAATTTTTCAAAATTAAATTACCATTTCCCATCAGGATTTAATTAAAATATATAATAAATCCAATACCTCACCACTTAACTTATGGGAGTTTTGGAGGAAAATTAGAGAAATGTACTGGCGGATGTTGAAAACTGCAACATGTGATGCATGGTATATAGACGTATATTTATGTTGAGCACTATGATCGGCAATGCAGTAGATAGAGCAGTTAGTTGCCTATTGCATTACGAAAATTGCGTTTTCCCACTGTTTACTGTGTTTAGAATTAATAGTCCCAACAGAGTTTTTGCCCATAGCAGAGAATACAATTTATGGATTTCTGGGTGGCATCATTTCACGACGTAAACGGTATTCATAGAACGTATACTTACCCCAGGGTAAACTGAGACGAATGAAAAATCGCTGCTTTTACACCTTATTTGTATCAATAATCGAATCGTTTGACAAAATGAGGATCTTTTTGCGAGAGACAATGAAAAAAATCGTTAAATTAGAAACCGAATATCAGGATATGCATACTACACTGACTATACTGGTTTGTAAAGTACATAATGTATTAGGGAGCACAATGTATACACTTAATTTAGGTATGCTACCTAGCGTAGCGAATGGTCTAGCCTTGTAGAAAAAGATTTGCCAAGCTTTTTGAATTAAAGATGGAAATAATTTAGTTATTGTTTGTAAGACATCATCATAGGATTAAGACTACTAGGATAATTTATCGGCACAAGAAACAAAAAAAAATATAACTCGATGAAGTCCTTCTATTTTCATCAAAATATAAATGTATTTCATTTTTATCTCTGCAAGCAAGCTTCTTTCGGTGTCAACTGAAAAGCGGGTTAGAAAAAGGGAAAGTGTCCGTCTAGTCTACTGTGTATCATAAATATTCAAACAATTATTTTAATAATTTTACTATCATCTCTATTACATTCGTTCTTTAACTAACGTAACGTACTCTCGTATAATCAATATTCCTTTGTATTCAACAAAAAATGCATTGAATTTGTTGGTGGACGTGGCCAGTAATCAAATTTATTCTAGTGGAAATCATCACCATTACATGAATACAAATTTTCATGTTATTGCGAAAAAGTAACCGTGTGGCGTGTAATGTGATGTCACCACAAAACAACAATTCGTTCAGAAATGCATACCTGCATGAAAGCAGCACTTCACTTTTTAGATGAGCTATACTAAATGTCATGAAAGTAAATCAAGTTACCTAATTTGTCATATATACCTATCTATTAATAATTAATTATGCATACATGATTATTACAAAATATATACCTATTGATTCAATTGCAGAGCTGTCATTCGTCATCATATTACCTATTTATTTGAAAATACACCAGGTCAGGTACTTTTTAAGGTTTGAATGTATCATTACCATTAATTAGGGAAATACATTACATATTATAGTGGGGTATTCCATAATAAACTTACAAATAGCAACACATTTTTATTTAAGGCGCACTATATAGCGCACCGACACACCATTTCTTGTATTATTTGTTTTCATTACGTTATTCTTTATTTTAGCCGTAACTTTTCCACATTTTACAGTAAAAAAAAGTCTTTTGCTAAAAAAAAGGTGAATGAAAATAGAAAAATAATGTCGAGGAAAACGGTGTACACGGTATTCTTGTCATCATTGTAAAAAAACTAATTAATGCTTAAATTGTTACCAATAATAATTACTATTATACCGACATTTACATAATTTTAATTTTATTACCAACCGGTGGTCGAGTTTTTTTTGTCATTTTTGTTTCACAATAATTATTACTACACAATTACACAACTATTTGTTTTAGTGTTGCATATATTATAAAAACTAATACTTATATGATCGATACACCATTAATTTTTTTCCAGCGTGTGGATGCTAAAAGTATACCCTATTATCGTTATAAATGTTAGAGCATTTGTTTTCTTCATTATTATTATTACTAGGTTTAAATATAATATTGTTTTCGTTGTTAACTATACTTCTTGCACAACTTCAACTTTGTGGTGGGTTGATACGAAAGGGAGAACAACGTACGGTGATCTAAATGATTAGATGTAAGTGTATGTGGTATTATGAGAATATCATGTAATCAATTATGTACATATAGGATAGATCTAGCGGTATAATCTAGAGAAGGTACACTTAATTAGGTACATACGCGATACGTCATGTTTAAAGTGCAGATCAGTTGTAACGTAATGCTACTTAACTACAACGTGTGCAAGTCTGTATAAAGCATTTCTGTAAAGCAAATTTGCTACTTTATACATTGTACGTGCGTATTGGCAAGTTGACACCAAAAACCCTGTAACAGTTTAGCTATAGGTGAAATATTCATTGTTTCATAGAACGTATGAAAAATTCACACTTTATTTATAAGAATACTATTAAAAATTACTTTAAGGTACTTTGTAAAACTGTATAAGATATAAGGTAATCAAGTAAGTTATAGGTTAAAAGCGTACATTATAATTTAAGATATAATATAATATATATACATAAATAAATACATATATAATATATATAATATATATATATATGATGACGATGATGATTAAAGAGCTTTCTATTCAAGTGAAAATAAAAAATGCGGTTGAAAAAAATATAAAAATAAAATGCTTACAAAGTGTACTTGATTACTTTACATTTTCACTGCACCAAAAGTCACGGAATTTTGCGTGATAAATCAAATGTTGTGACACTGGCATTATTTCATATCAAGCTAGTAGGGATTCCATAAACAATTTGGTAATAACAGTAATAATGAACATGCTAGAATAAAAGTAATTGATAAAAAGTGAAAAAGTTGGTTGCAGGAGCAATGTACGTTCTGAAAATGTTGGTGAACGTTTACTACAAGAACTTGGGGCATCGTCGTACATTTTACGACCATACAGAGACAATGTCTTGCTTGACCTTTTAGAGTGTTTTTTTTTTGGCTTGGCAAAGGTTGGTAGGTGCGAGTGGGTGGAACGGTGGTAAGTAGTAAAATATGTCATCGTAATAAAAAGCTTTTCTCAGGATCAGATGAGCTGGCAAAAATGATGATGAAGGAAGCTGGACAGGAAAAAATGAAATGGATGGTTATTAGAATTTCCTTTAGATAATGCCTTTTATTACCAACCCAGCATCTCTGTTTGCATTTCCTTTACAAACGCAAGAGAAATACCTAAACTGACGACGTAGCTTTCTTTTTCCCTGTCCTCCCGACGGTGTTATAATTGAAGCATTCCAACGCAACGAAGGCACTTTACCTTGCAACTTTGTCTAAATGAGAAAAAAGAGAAAGTACTCAAACGAAAAGAAATGGGGGCACTTCTCACCGTAGTAGCGCCACTAACGAATGATAATGCCGTTTTGCTGATAACGGCACGATGACCATTTGCTGTGGGGTTGTTGTTTTTTGATAAAGGAACCACACACACACATGAAATGAAGTGGTACGCAACAACAACAACGTCTTGTTAGAATCAAGAAAAAGGATATTAAACCCAGTTATTTATTTTCACAGTTTTATGAGCCTCTCTACAGATTTCCCTGGGAGTTAAGTTGGTACAAGAAAAATCTCTCTCCGCCAAGAGGACTATACGTTCTTCCTTCTACGCCAGTTATATTTTTATAGAAAGCATCCAAAGGAAGCATCACTTTCTTGCTATATTGGAGAGAGGTATTTGAATGGAGTGGTAACGTGTGTGTGTGTGCGTTTATTACAGGGAAAGATCAACAACGTCCTTGCTTCCTTAGTTTCCATACACGCAAGTACTACCAGCACAGCATTTTAAGATTTTGTATTTTTGGCTTGCCTTCGGTGTTGACCTCGTCTATGGGGGGTGGTACAAACCGAAACGGTTGACAATTTTCCAGCAAATTGAACACCACTCTCGTCCTTTCTCACAGAGCAGGCCACTGGGAACAGAAGAAAATATTTTCTCCTGAAAATCTGTTGGTCTATGTGCGCGTGGCGTACCCCATTGCATGAGTGGAGCCTATAAAGGAAACGTGTGGTAAAGTAAAAGACGTGTCTTTAGTGGGAACAGGATCCACTTTAGAAATATTATGGAGTAACTTGATTCCTAAAATTGTTTACTTTTCCTGTAATAACATTATTACCGCAGTGAAGACTGGAGAGTGCACAAGGTAAAGTAAAAAATGTGTACCGGTGCAAGACTTTTTTCCCCTTTGGGATTTGTTTGTGAGACTCTTGTCAAAATAAAGGATATATTTTTGGATTATAGAGGAAAACGTTTTTAAGCAAGGATGGATGGATTATTTGTTGAAAGAAACACGGGAAAGTGATTTTCTGTGAAAAGACCCATCTTTCGTGTGCAGCTGCGGCTGGCAGCGTTATTTTATAAACAGTCGTCAGTCAAGTAGTTGCCCAAAAGTTGTACATATTTATGAAATGACAGGAACAAATCTTTCATCATTCACACTTTACTTTTTTTATACATACATATTTATATTTTACTTTTGATGGTGCAGTTTTCAATCAACCTTTGTTAGTGTTGGACCGAAACGTCTTCTATTTTTCATTGCAGTCCTTTAGATGCGTCGTATCACTTTCCCCATTTCCGCTTTTCCAACAACAGGAAGCTGAGCTGTCCGACAGCAGCATCTGTATGAGACCTACCCTATTTAATACAACGCTGGGTAGACTAGCAATCATTCCACCTTTTTCATGTATTCCACATTCATGAGAAAATGTTTCAAAGATTCGGTATAATCACTCCAGAAAAAAGTAGGGGTACGACGATACAACATACAACGTTTCAGCGCTTTTGCGACTCCCCTCACCCGTAAATTTCCGTTTATTTTTTCATGATGTATTTATTTTTCTGTAGGAAACTTATGGGGAAGATGGTAAAAAAAAGTAATTTTAAATGGCAAAGTGGAATAGCTCTTTCTCTCTTTCTCTCTATTTCTTTCTCTGTGTGAACTGTGGACACGAATGAATGCAGTCATTGAATAAACACTTGGGTAAAAGAGAGAAATGCTCGGACGT
>JAHZNB010006688.1:0-29781 GCA_027744295.1 Callyntrura guangdongensis | reverse complement strand
ATGCAGTGAGCACAAAGCTCACCAGTTAAGAGGAGATTTGAAATGAAGAGACAATTTAAATTGCAAATTTCTGTCTGCTCCCCGCTCCCCCTCTATATCTCTCTCTATCTCTCTCTCTCTCTCTAGCGCACCAATTCAGGCGATATGACTCGACATTTACTCATTTGTTTCATTGTTTGTTCATCTTTTTATCCTCGTCTCTACTCTAGCTTTTTTTTCTTCTCGTCTGTTTTTACGAGATTGATTTACAGGCATTTTTGAGGAAGAAAATTAGCAATCAATAATGTTGCCCAAGGCGGCGGCGGTGTTACAGCCTTACAGCAGCTGCAACATTGTTGCTGGTTGCTGCACGGCATAATACACGATGAACGGTTACACGGGACGTTATACATACACTGTGTGTGTGTGTGACCATGATGATAGTGATGAATACACTCTGTTGCTATTTGTTTTAATTTAAATGCCCCCTTCGGATCACCAATCACTATCCCCATTATATATTTTATTGTATTTTATTAAGAAAAACTACACTGTCAATTCTGTTTGGAGTGATTTAAGTGGTGGTTTTGAAGAAACGACACGAAAAAAATTATGACGACGAAGATTGGTAAGTTGTTGGCTGTGTGCATTCATCTGATTGGATTAGATGTGAAGAAAGCAATTAACAGGTTGGGGTAGTGGTGGTGGTAGTAGTAGTATAACTGCCTTGTGACCAGCCAGGTATTCCCCAGCTCATTTCTCAATTTATGATTAAACGACAAAACAAAAGCGTGAAACATGTAACAATGAAGTGGACGAGAGAGGGAGATGCATTTTGCATACCTTATTATGAGATTATTTTTTTTCTCTTCTAGTAATTTTGCTCTAGCTGTGTAGTAAGTGGCAAGGTAGGGTGGAAGTAGTGTATTATACACCTATCTGTGTGTAAATTAAATTTTTATCGAAAAGAAAATAATAGTATGCTCAACATCACTATTACTACCTATTATTTTATGGAATATATATCCTAGTGTACTACCACGTTAACTACCTTATTGTTAGCCGCAGAATATATTTTACTCTTATTAAGATTATAGAAGAAGGAGGAGGATTCCAATTTAAAATTTACAAAATGACGTGAGTCTGCTTTATTGTGTGTGCGTGAACGAGCGTGACAGGATGTGACTTATCAAAATGACGATGCGGACGAGATGACGACGATGATCATGATGATGACCATCATCATGTTTGATGTCTACCAGGCATGGGGTCTTTTTTCTTCTTGTCTTTCTCTCTCTCTCTCGTCGAATATGAAACAATAACGAGCTAACCACCAGAAAAATTCAAGTGGAGTCTTTTTCTCTTTTAACATTTAACAAGTGCAGGTCAACTCGAAGAAGAAGAAGACGAAAATGAGTAAAGGAGACAACCACCACATTGACTCGTTAACTGCGTGTGTGTGTCTTCACTCTGCATAATGTAAAAAGAGATCATGCGGGAAAACATCATTTGTGCCTTCACGTTGGCATTAGCAGCTCAGCATAATACGGTTGCAAAAGGTGTGTGTGTGTGAGAGTATTTAATCTGCAAAATCTCCACTGAACAACAATAAAGACGGACATGGCGACTGCTGGTGCAGGAAAGAAAGGAAAAGAGGAAAATTTATTGTTGTTTTTTTCACCGCGCTTAAAACGACGTAGATTAGAAGTTTAAAAGGTCTTTTTTCTTTATTGTGTGTGTGTGTCGTGATTGTTGTAAAAAAAAGGAATGTTAATGTGCAATGAATTGAGTGCCACTGCCACACACATACACACACACACACGGGTAACAAATGAAACGCTGTAAAAATGTAAGTGTATATGCATTCCTCTACTTCACGGATATTTAAATAATGATGTTTTTAATGTACATATTATTATACCTACTTAACATGAATCAAATTATAGGTAGGTACAGAGATGTATAAAAGAATACACTGTCGCTGACGTGCACTCACACGCACACAGAAGTATAACACAGTTAATGTGTGTAATACAACCTGTTACACAAATGAAGTCAAGTTAAGAGAGAGAGAGAGAGAAGCGCATTGTTTTTGTGTAAGGTTCTTATCATTAGAGAACCATCAAAATCACATATTTTTATCATGCAGGGCAACCGGAAGCGTGAAAATAAAGTGTTACGTGCTTGAAAATTGACTCGAGACTCGAGAGGAGGTGGGATTTGAGTTTACACACGGTGACGACGACGATGTTCCAGCTGTGTGGTGTGTTAAGAATGAACAGGCGTTCCTTCTCCTTGTTATTGCATATAGAGATAGAAAGATATGTGCACGTGAAATTATAATGGGTATTGATATCTCAGTGCTGTACCGCTTCAACAGTAACAAGTAATTATGATGACTCATAGGAGTAATGAATGACAACGGTATTTATGAACCGACTCCAGGATGGCAATCCCGTGTTATGCCAGGCAGGATATTTTTATGACGCCGAAAAGAGGTGGCGACAACTAGGAAATGCTTTGATAGGGACAGTTTCCCTTCTAGATAACATTTCATGCTACATGCGACTTAAATAGTTTGTCACCAATAACGGGGAAATTGCTATAGTCACAATTGTATATTTTACCTAAGAAGGAAAAAGGAAGCGTATTGACCCACATTGTTTTAAGTACAAATGGACAATGAACAATAACTTATTCTTGAAATGACAAAGAGAAAATAATTCGAGGTTATGAACAAATTTAACTACAAATTTATAGAAAGTTTCCTTACCGGAGAAAAAAAATCCAAAAGCAATTATGCACTATTTTGTGAGCAAATACTGTTTTTTCTACTTTGGTTGCAATCAAATAAAATTATCACTTTACCCCACCCTCACAACTACAGGTGGTTGCAATACTACTAATTAATTATTGATTATATATCAGAATAAAACTTCACTAGCAGAAATTCATCATTTTCCTTTGAATCTACAATTTCAACTAATTACGCCAAACACCAGCACATCCTTTCACCTTGACAAATTTTCCTCTGTCTACCTGTGCAACCACTCAAAAATCCCTTGTCTCTCGTCCTACTCTCTTTGATAGCTTGTTGTTAGCCACATGAAACCACTTCAAAAATCTAACTGTATTTATCACTTTTTACGCTACTACATCCAAAGATAACCATCTACCTCTACTACGATACACTGTCCACTAGTTATACTTCTCCAGAGAGAGATTCCGAGTGAGTGCTCGGCTAACACTATCCTGACTGGCTACCTTACACAATTATTGTTCATTTTGTAGTTTGTATTTGTAGCATACCGTTGTCGTCTACACCGTAGCAAGTTTCCCTTATATGCCAGCCACTTCTGAAAATTTCACCTACTATTCCCAACAACAAATTATGATTACGTTTATTGCGTTGTTTGCTCTCACTACTACTGCACGGTACAGCATCTTTTTTTAAATAATAATTACATAAATAGTGTTACATGACAAGATAAGAAAGCTCAGCAAAACTCTTCATCTCCCCTCCTATTGGTCGTTGCTTAACTGAAACATATTATTTCATCTACGTGTCTAACAAGTGGATATATTAAAAGAGGAGATGACTCCATCACTATCATCATCTATTTTACTGACAACGCCAACGCCACTACTGATAAGCCAATATTATACAGCTACGAAATTTTTTTATAAAATACTTTTTTTTCTCTACCACCACCGCACCTCCAACCCCAATCCCTATTCTCCGCATACCGACCGACAAAAAATATCCAGCAAGGCATCCTATTATTATGCAGTTGCGACGGGAAAAAAAGATTATACAGCGCTGGCGTTGTTAATAGTCTTCGTAGCCGAAAAATATTATGTATGTGCTTGAGTGAGTTTTGTTGAGTATCAAAAATATCAATACTCACACAACAGCATAGCTTATCAATCAACAACAAGCTACCTTATTGTAAATGCTCTAGATATGCTAGGTAAAGACTTTTCATGTTTGCATTATTCGACATCGACAGACGAGGATCATGAATGACGACGATGATGATGATGATGATGAGCAAGCATACCGTGATGAATAAACAGAGCAAAATATTTCTAATCTCCTTTTTTTAGGAACCGCATTGCCGTCGTTGATAATTCACGCTGTACTTTTGTGTGTACAGAGAACTTGGGGAAAACAGAGCATCTTGTCTATTGACTTTACATTTTACTTGAGCATTTACAATGCTCCACCAACAACATGACACTATTCCTAGGATTACATGTACGACTGATGCTTCACAGGCTTTACCCGTGATATTATGATGTACTTTCTACCAATAGCTTATATAAGTTTTAAAAAGGACCTCTTTTTTTCGCTATGCCTCTGTTGCAATTTATTGTTGTGTTTATTTAAACTGGGTAATTCTCTCTCTCTCTCTCTCTCCTTCCAGCAATCTCATGACAAGTTTTGTATAAGCTTTTGCGTCTGCCGTGTGATGACAAATAAAAGTACCTTGGACTCAACTTAACTTTATCCAGTTTATTCTATTTACTTTACTAAAAAATGGTGATGATAGTAGACTCGAGTAGAAGGATAGAGCTCCCGTCATTCACCACCGCCATCAATCTAAACTATGTAATGTACTATATATATTTTTTGCTGATAGGATGCTGCTGCTGATGATGATGTGTCGTAGTTGGAACGAAGATTATTACATATTTTTTTCATTTTTTTCTCTTTACTGATAACGGAAAAGGGAGCAGGACAACAGCAGCTCAGCAAGCAAGCAATAACAACAGCAAAGTTTAAAATGCAGCCGTAGCAAAAAAAGTGAATCTTATCTTGCTGGAAAGTAAAAAGTCATATTACACCTACTAAAAAGTTTTATTTGTTCACCGCGTGATTATTACGAATCATGTTATATATATTGGAAAAATATGAACACGACGATTATCAGACCAGAGGCTATTCAGTAATTTTTATAGAGAGAATCACAGAATAAGGCTTATCACTACTTGTTGCTGTTCTTCATTCATATTATTTGATATTATTAGTATTTAGGTATATGCGCTAATAAAATATATCAAGAATATAATAAATGCTTTTGTTCAGCGAAACTGAACGCATATTGGACCAAAAGTATGAATAAGAAACGTTTTTGTTCTGATCATCTAACAAGTATCAAGAAGAAGAGTATATTACGTCCTTGTTAAAAAATTGGAAGATGGTTTTTTTTGGCATCAGAATATCATTATGTGTACGTGTACGAAAACCACACACATCTAGATGGGGAAATAGCCAGCGTCGTCGTCGTGCCAGTGAGGATTTGATATTATAATTACCTTGTTCCAGAAAAAAAGTTAGGGAAATGAGCATATTGACGACGACGATGGTGATGATGAAATTGTACAAAATTGATTAACTTTCTATTATCTTTTTTTCAATATTATGGTCTTCATCGTCAGCAGTATTTGTTCTGCCTGCCTCTCTAATTCATACCTCTTAAGGGAAAATAATAACGTGGTACACTTTATTTTTTAGTAAATTATTTGATGGTGTGATAAGAATTTGCATATTTTCACACTACTGGCATGCACGCGCCCGTGTACATAAAGATAATCTGCAGGTACATAAAAGCAAGAGCGTATCATGATTTTAGTTAAATACTCAATTGTTTGTTTAACCGTATGACACAGATTTGAGCATTGTCAACCGAAAAATATAGAGCAGATACCTCCGCAAAGCTAATACACACATAAAAAACAAAATGGGAAGGAGAGTTGCTGGTGAGGTCTATCATGAACCCGACTGAGAGAGAGAGAGAGAGAGAGAGAGAGTTTGAGTGGATGATCTAATGCTGGGGTTATTTTTGATTTGCGCAATATAATTTTCCAGTTCCAGACAAGATACTAGACTTGGAAATTTTATTTCGTTTGCTCATTTCCCCTGGTAAGGTGGTTACTCTGTATGTTACGTAGGCATACACGCAGTCAATTTGTAACATTGGCCATGGATAACCACACGTGTACGTTCATCTAAAGATAAACTGCTTTTAATGACGTGTGTGTGTTAGAAGATGCCAAGAAATTGAATTAGATTAGCATAAACATTTTTTTAGGCTTTAAGAAGAGCAAGTGGTAGATAGCGAGGCAGTTCAATAGATCACGACGTCTATTGACACCACGTGTAAGTAGGAATGACTTTTTTATTAGTTAGGAGCGTTCAATTCCTGTTTTTTTTCTCTCAATGAATCAAGAATCAACAAGAAAGAGTAGTTTTATGTAAAGAGTTTTTGGATATTTAAAAAATTGCTTTTTTCTTAGGAGTTTGGCAGAAGTAAAACGAGTCCCAGGGGCAAATGGATTTATCATTTTCATAATGATCGCGTCGTCTTGGTCGTCAGCTCATCAATCAATTCATTATAGCTTGTATATAGAATGACGAGCGATAAAGAACGTTAGAACGTAACAAGAAAAAAAATCTAGGCTACAGGCTCGGCCGCTGGATATATCATAATTTTCAATTGACCACTGCAGAAAACTATTTTTACGCAGAGAGAAAGAGGTAGTTCTTTAGAAGAGAGATTTGACCATACGGCTATTATAATGTTTCGGCGCATTTACAGACGCAAACACACACACACAGAGACAAACATCAACACTACTCATCTTCATCATGAATGTTGATGTCCCTCCCTCTCTATGCATGCAAAAAGATTACAAATGATATAATAACCTAAAATGAAGTGACTGAGTACCATGAACTGAAAAAAGCCAGCGTAGCAGCCGCAGCAGCAGCAGCGCAAGTGACAACAGAAGAAGCACAGAGAAAGAATAAAAATAATTATTTTAAAAAATTGATTTTTTTCTGTCTGTTCGTTAGCATGTTGCTCATGACGACGACAACGACGATGATGATATGATGATATTAATGTTACTGGCAGTGATGATGACGGTGATGTGATGTGATTACGTTGAACTATCCATACATCATCACAGGGTATTATTCGACCGTCCAGAAGGAAAAAATAGAATGATGCACATTCGCATAAGCATGTTTGTCCATACACTAAAACTCACTCTCAATCCGTCTCTCTCTCTCTCTAGCTTGATGATAGATAATACGATAACGCGGTCTCCTAAAAAATTGAAATGCACACAGACCAGCTCAAACAGAGCTACTGATACTGACGACAAGTCATGTATCCATCACAATTTTTCAATATGCACTAACTTCTGTTCAGTTTATTTAGGCTGGTTATATAGGAGAATGAATGGAAAAGATAGTGCTACATAGAAATAAGGAAGATGACACATGATATATATTTTTGGTTTCAATTTCATAGTGGAACAGGCTCTGATTTTTTTTTATTTTGCTGGACTACTCACCAGCCCACTATCCATCTGCTATTAAACAAGAGATAACAAGACGGACAGCAAGGGAGAGAGAGAGAGAGAAATGGGGGGAGGGGAGAATTACCAAGAAAAAAAGAAGAGCAAGTAGGCTAGCGGGATTGAGCAGAAGAGAGAGAGAGGTCATAGTTCTTAAATAATATATTCAACTCTGCTGGTCTATGCACTCGCTCACAACACAACTCATACACACTCACTGTCTTTCAATATGAAAACCACCACGACGAAAAAATGACGGTTCTCTATCAAGCGCTATGAATATGAAATTCTTTTTGGAGCTATAACTACCTACGTGTATTTTATCCACTCCTCTTTTGCATCTCTCTCACAAGGGTCTATTATTTATAGAAGCTTAAAAAAGTTGTGTCAGATTGACTTGTACACACACAGACAGACACTATATATGCGCAGCAAAACAGAGAGCAAACGACAACAACTTTTAGTAACGTTCCTTGTCGAAAAAAAAAATTCATCCATCATGATATTTGTGCCTGAAATCATGACTCAGACGAATAATGTGTGTGTAGCTCTATTCTTACAAATTTTATATGACTTTTGCCTCATTTTTTGACAGTTTACCAACTTTGGTGGGTATACAAAGGAATGTCTGTGTGTATATGGAAAGGGGAAGAGAGAGAGAGAGATAGAGAGAAGTCGTGGAAAATCTGAAAAAATTATATGGAGTTATTAAACAAGCTTATCGTACTTTTTATGGTTTCTAAGCCCTACTTTTTTCCCTGTCAATCCCATCTCCCCACACTACCACCACGTCTTTACTGTGTTCTATTGATGATGATGATGATGCTTTTAGTGCTTGTTGCATATTAAGTTCATGGAACCGCATCGCAGTTCACTAAAAATATTTCTCTTTTCTTATATTATGACTCTTTGCCTGTGTTTTATCGACATGGTCATTGGTCAACCTCATCATCGTATCAATACATGTCAGTCATGTCATCATCATCAGCAACAGCAGCAGAAAAAGCAGCATTTGTCTCAAATAAATGGAATATGTCATAGAACCCAGGAAGAAACTCCTAGAAAAAATATCTGTGTTACAAAGATAGATAGAGGCATACATTATTTTTTCCATATCGTTCAACAAAACGACGACAAGCAAGTCGATCCTATCAAACCAGAAGATGGGCAGAGTGCTACAATCAAAATAAAATTACGATGGAAAATAACGACAGGAGAGTAATAAAATAAAAGAGAGAGAAAATTTAAGGAGAGGCTTTACCATTTTTACACTAGTTTTCTGGGGTATAAAATTACAAAAAAAAACGTTGGAATTTATAATAAAAATGGATTGGTCCGTTTTCCTCTCCCTCTCTCTCTTTCGTAAACATCTCTCGTAAATATTTCGATAAGATACACAACTACTAAATGACCACACTTTTTCATCCTTGTTTTTTTATTCATTTTAAAAAAATGTTAAATTATGTCTCCTCTGAAAAGAATCTAGTTTACAGTTTACTTGGCAACACGCTTACCTTTTTTCCTCTTGGGAATCCCCAACTTGGACAGTCAGTCAGCCAGCACCAACGAAACAGCAGCCGTTACGGCGTTTTCCACACGGGGGAAATCCAAAAAAAGTTTTATTTTTCCCAGAAACGAGATAAACTGTTCGATGATGCTAAACGGTTTCTTAAAAAAGTTTATATGGCGCTTGCTTATTAGGCAGCTTAAAAATATTGATATCTGAATACTCCAAAGTTTGGTATTGGTAGTAATGATGAATATATTCGCGGTAGAGAAATTTTTTTCACTAGAAAGTCTTTAGTAAAATGAACACTATCACTTAAAAATCTACATATTATATACTTGTTCAGCGGCGGTGGTGGTGGTGGAGTCAAAGGTTAACATCCTTTTTTGTATTGAAATGCGTAAATGTCTATTGTTTTTCCTCCGAAAAAGGAAAGTTCACCATTTGTCCATTATATTCTCCTCGCAGATTTCTCCTTTTGCATTTTGTCAAACAACATTCACTCTCTTAAAATGCACCAGCAGGGCAAATAGTTCAAGGAGCAGAGAGAATTAACAACAAGCAACAAGAACAATGGTAAAATATGTAATACAAATATAAATGGTAAATCTTGCCGTATTGTGTACAGCGGCTTCTATTATTATTCAGGTCATTCTACAACAGAGAAAATTTCTTACGCAATCCACCACCGTGGTCGTCCGCATTGTAAAAATATAGTTCGTTGTACTGTACTCGTGATTAAAAATATTGCTGTCCATACTTAAATATTGTATGTTAATTACCGTGTAAATGATAAACGATTAAAAATGCTGCAAAAATGTTTAAAAATAAAGCTGTACTACATATTGGCTGATATAGTATTAAAAATGTGTCTTCATCTCCTAATGACATCCGCCGTCACTGCTACTCCAACGGACGTTAGATGACGAGTGAGAGAAATGCTCGTCAAAATTTATTTTTAGCGACTTAGTCATTTTTCCAGAGAAATAGCTGTCTCCTAAAACCCCAGTAGTAGTTGCAGTGGTAATGGTGTATCAGCAGCAGATGCCCTACCGCTTACACGACAAACGACGAAAGAGATGATTTGTCGCTTCCTTGGAATGCAAATGGAAGCTGCAATGGTGTACTTGGTAGACGTGAATCAGTCACGGTAGAGATGAAAGAGGTTATCATGGACAAAAGCCCGGTTTTCTATGAGCAGTCCACACAGAAGGACGATTTTCTTTTGGTTTTTATAACTAGTTACCATGCAGGCATGTTTTACTGGCGTCCATATATACTAGTATCCAGAAAGCTGATATGCTTTTTCTCTATAAACTATTGCTGATCTCTGACTGTTGTCGTGGTTGTTGTGTATGGAGAAGATGATGATAATATTGGTTGTTTACTTGACTTTTGTGGTCTGCGCGTGCATCCTCAATGATCATCATAGTTACCAGCAGCAGCATCAACGTCGTCGTTGTCGTCGTCGTCATTGTAGCTCTTTTATTTCATGTTAATGCATACACGACGACAATCAGCGAGGAACGAGGACATCCATGAAAAAAGGAAGATAAGCCGTTTTTAGAGTTTATGGCAGCAACAGATTCAACAGCAGAAGTAGTATTTAGTAGCAGTGGTACTAGTTGTTGTAGATGCTTCCAACGTTTTTCCCTCACTGGCAATATGTATGTATGTACCACAGGCAGAAAAAAGTGAGAGAGAGATTGTGTGTGTCGTCGTGTGTTACCCAATAAAAAGGACAACGAAGAAACGATTAATCTCTGTGGCGTCTCCTCCGCTAAATACGACGACAATCTATGCCACTATTTTGTTAGCTGTTTTTTTTTTCCTGTACCGAGAATGTTGTTGGCTCTGTTGCTGTACGAGAGTGTGTGCACTATTTTTTCTCTTTGTTTGTGTGTTCTGAGAAGAAAATACAGAAGTCCACTCACTTTCTAAGTATACATGTGTTGGTATAATTTTGTGTACAGTATTGGAACGCTTACAGTAATACCGAAGCACTCGAGCTTGGGTTCTTTGGCTGGTGACACCAAACGGGGTCAGAGGTTAACTGTTCCTATTACGTCCGTGATTATATTCACGTACATACGGTATACGCGTACTTTGTACTAATCGCGGGTTCACAAAGTGAAGGAAAAAAGAGTCGTCACTGTCCTTTTTCTGAGACCATTTCCCAATGTCGCTGTCCTCTTGAAGAAAATTGTTTTGTTGTTATGATGATGATGATGATGATGATGTTAGAAGGAATGACGCAGTTGAATATATATTTGATAACCTACTTTTTTTCTTTTGATGGTTTTTAGCTTCCCAGAGTCGACGAAAAAAAATGCAAACTTGTTAGGAGTCAGTAGTCAGTAGCAACTAAAATTTGGACCGGAAATGCATGTGCGCTCATATAAACGACACATATGCACACAAACAACCATTCAGTTCCTCTTTGACAATCTTGACAAGTACCACGTTAGAAAATGCACTCAGACACACAAACACCACTTCTATAGCTTGCTGTGTAGTGGTGGTGGACCCAGTTGTCGTAGGAAAACCAAGAAAATGTCAGGAAGACACTGTTCCACACAAGGAGGATGTAGAATGGTAGCAGCAGATGCGCAGATTCCGCTGATTCCTTCACTGTGCTGTACACCAGCACATTTTTAAGATGCACATGTACAGTTCAATGCGAGACAAGTTGCAGTACCATTCCCGTCGTAATTGGTTCCGAGTTCACAGCACAGTTTTTTGTCCTCTTATGGTGGCGGAGTGAATGAGACAACGTGTGTATGTACCAGAAAAGGCAAAAACCTTTCGTTTATTTTTCAGAGTGCGTATGTGGTAAAAGTGCGTAAATAACAGCGCGTGTAGGGGGAAATCAGGGCAAAAAGTCTAAAACAATTAATGTAACAACGTCACCACACACTGGTCACCCCACACTACCATCCCCATAATTCCGGCATTAGAACGTTTTTAAAAAGTTGCCAGCGTTACACCGATAAAAAAAAACTAGTTTTTTTGCAGATTCAAATGGTCACCTTGTTTGTCTTTAAAAAACGTTATAGAATTCACAAAGGTCGATAATCAACAGTTGCAGGGCTACTAGCCAAATAATTGTACAACAGTCGCCGCCGTAAAATTCAGTTCATCATCGCAACTTTTTTGTTTGATATGTTGGGCGACTGATATGATGACGCACGACGTTCAATTGTATACCATCTCGAACGAAATCTCTCTGGCGAAAAGGAAGAAGAAGAAGGGATTCGTTGTATCATCAAGATATGTTGTTGTTACATTCTTCTTTAATATTATATAAAAGGCACTTTTTTCAATGAACGGAAAGAGTAAACAAAACAATTCAAACAAATCTTTTGGCTTGCTAACTATTTGACAGTTTATATAATTTGACAAGCTGATAATAACAGTCGTAAAGGCAGTATTTTTTTATGATTTTTTATTGATTGATTTGATACATTCAAGTGGAGGTGCAATAACAAGGAGGTACATACGTACGTATTAAAACAAATTTATGAACCTTTTTTGATTTCGTCAAAAAAAATATGTTTTACTACAACAACAATGACGACTACTTTTTTCATACAACCCGTCTCTGCGTTGTTGGGTTTTGCATGTGAATTTTCTTTGCTCTGGCGTTTTGTTTGCGTTGTTGTTGTTCTCAAGAAGTAGCGTCGTGGTCGTAGAACGTAGAAAAGTGAACTGCTCGCTAGGTTCACGATTCAAGTTGACTATGGGACTAGAAGACGAAAAGAAGAGAAGCAGAGGAACAACAAGAACATATAGGGGAAGAAGCAGAATAAGGAGCCGTTCTTATGGTTGTTTCGTGTGGTATCACACATACACACACCATTACGACTACTTTGCGTGGCGAACTACCTACTTGACTTGGTATTAGTTACGTATAGAGTTGCAGTCTTGCAGAGAGAGGAGAGATTCAAGAAACAAAAACTCATCTAGGATTATGCCATTTATTTTCTTCGTTTCTGCAACGCCATGCTCAAGCACGTATTTATATATAATCAAATACGGGGAAGGAGCTTTGCAAGAGCTGTGCTGCTGTTGTGATTAAAAAAATTTGTATGGTGGTGATGATGGCAGTGGTGGTTGCTCCAACTGTTATGCTGCTACTGATATTTGATATTTTTTTGTAGAAGCATTTTATTTTAGAGTTTGAATAGTTCGATCCAACATCCAAATTTACATCATCAGGAAAAAAGAATCTTCACAGTGTCAAGATTCAGAGGAGAAGTATGTTTGTCTGCTTGCATATATATTAGCCATTATATAGAGAAACAGATTTTCTAAGCAGTGGCATCTCAAGCGGCGGTTTGCATAGTAATAAAAGTTTATCCGAATAATAATAAAAATAATGATATCTAGGTCTTGTTCTAAGAAATTTCGTTTTTATAGATTCATCATCATTACCATTTGCCATCATCATCACCCCAGAGCAACCGTAGCACCAGCAAGCAGCAGCAGTTGTAACACTAGACATTAGAGAACCTCATCAACCCAAAGTCCTTTTAGTCACACACACACACATCTTCACAGCAGCAGTAACAAAACATTTGAAAAGAGCTCGAGACATATTATGTATTACACTATAACATGGTCTCACGAAAGAAGAAGAAGAAAAAAGAGCGGAAAGGGATTTTGTCTTGCATCACACATGCATAAAACACAACTTGATGACGACGACGATGATGATGATGATCCCATGCATATCATCATCATCCTCTCTCCTGCTCCTGCTGCTGCTGTCTAAACGTTTCTAGATATCATTATTATTATTATTGCTAATATATCCCTTATAAAAAGTATTAAAATGTAAAAAAAATGTGTGCACACACATTATTACTCTCTTGTAATACCAACTATTAATGCACGCAAGCAACCATATTATTATTATTATTAGCAGGAGAGTACTACATACACAGCGTCCTCCTCCTAACCAGCGTCAGCGTAATAACAGCCACGATTATATGCCTATATGATTCATGTAGTTGTTGTTTTAACGGCAGAGACTACACCATTTACATGTGTCGTTTTCTTGTAAGTACACGCAGTCTCCATACCTATATAAAGTAGTAGTAGTAATTCGTCTTGTGAATTTATAATATACCTACCTATTCCTCTTTGTATCTTGCGGGGTCTTTCCTTCTTCTTCTTCTCAACCAGTAACCCTTTCATACTATTTCGACAGCAGAAACACAGAAATGATCATTGCTCTTTGCCGTTTTAAACGTATGTAGAGAGAGAGAGGGAGAGAGAGACAGCACAGGGTCTTTCCCATGCGTTTTTGATACCCAATGAACTATGAATCTCGGGGGCTGCTGCAATTGCAGCGCAGTTCAATAGTAGCTTTTTTACAAGGAGAGACAACGATAACAAAAAAGTATTCTGTTGCTGCTGCTGCCATGCAAATGTCCATGTACAAAAACTGTGTAAAAATGAAATGATAGAAGTAGCAAAGTACAACAGCGTGTACTCCACACAGAACTTCTAAGAAACACTCTTTGGCAATGTGTGGCTATTATAGCGTGGTAAAGCGCACATTACGTTTTTTATGTACCTTGTAAGGCGTCTTCTAAAAAATCGTTTTCCAAAGTGGAATATAAACAGTAAGAGAATTAAAGAAGCTGATATTTTCTTGCTCTCTGTCTGATTCTTTTTTATTCTTCTTCTTCTTCTTCAACTGCTGATTCTATTTGTACATGTCGCTAGGATGGAGTATACTATGTTCCCTATAACTTTGCATTTCTATTATACGCCTTAGCTAAAATGCGTATTAAACTCTATAATGATAATAATATCCTGTGAGAGAGAGTGTGTGTGTGTGTGTCTGTGTGAGTAATGCGAGGAGGAAAGGAGGAGAATTGAGGTTGTTGAAGATGATGATACATGCAAATGATGCAATATTAAAAAGTACTTGGATGTTCGATACACACACACTTGGTGAAATACAAGCTTTTTTTTCTTGTTCTTAATATCCGTGTATTTTTGATAATAACAGTGTACTAAGAACAATAAATATTAAGTAGCATTTTTTAGACCGGGCCCAGGAGAGAAAAGAGGAGGATGAGAGGAGAGGCAAAATAGAAGTACAAAGTACAACAGTGCTTTTAGCAAAAAATATTTTTGGAGTAGTTGATAGGTACCTACCCATGAAAACCTACAGAGTTTCTCTCTCTCTCTCTCTCGGATGGCAAGATGGCATGCCGCTGCTCTGCTACTGATGATAAACGGAACGATGATGTCTCGAGTTTAAATTCTAGTCCAGTTGTTCTTGTTATTAAGCATATTGTAAATTTGTTCACACAATTTTTTCTCTCTCTCTCTTTCTCTCTTGCTGACTGATGTTCTTCTAAAGAAAGAGCATCTCTGCTGCTGGGTAACTGTATCTAGTCAACCAGCCGTTGCTGCTACACGGCTGGTATGCTTCTAAAGAAATTTTTTCCTGCGGGTAGGCATACATGAGAGAGATGTCTTCTATTGAAAAAAACTCATAAATCAAAACATGACGCATAAAAAAGTTTTTTTATGTATGCGTCCGCTCATCTGTATGCATGTATGAATAAATTGATAAACAATGTGTGTGTGCCACTGACAAAGTGGACATAATATGTACGTTGCTTCATCAAGTATGTATGTGTTTTGCATGGCTAAAAAACTACTACCTCCCAACTGCCTATTTTTTCCTTAACTTTTTTACAATCACGATTATTCTACCACCCCGAAAAAAGCCTTTCAATAATTGTATATTTGTGTGCATATTATTGTGACGTGCTCGACTGTAATTTCTTGTACGGTAAAAAAAAATATTTAATCAGAGTCTAGCCAACAAGTTAATTGGGCAATCAAATGGGATTTGCAACGCCAAAAAAGTGTGTAGCTGGTGTCATTTTTTTGAGCTCAAGACGACTACTAGTTTCATCTCCAACGAGAAAATTTCTATCATCGTAAACACGCAAAGCCACCGTCATGATTTTTTTTTTTAATTCTATAATCGCGGATTGCTGTACGGGTACACTCATTTTCAGCGTGTTTGTGTGCGCAGCTATTCTAGAAGTTAGGTATAATTTTGGCAGAAAAAGTTGTAGACAAGTCGGTCTGCATAATATACAAAAGCACATATAGGTATTCCCATTTTAAAACAAACTTGTTTCTTTCTAAAGAAAAATTTCAAACTATGTATTTACATTTTTTTCCTTGCTGGTACTTTTCCTCTGGGTGAATTTGATGGACCAACACTTTTTTTTAATAAATACTTCTAGAGAGAAAGCTTTCTTAATCCACTGAGCTTCTATTTGATTATTACCCTTTTTTACTTGAATGCATTCTCTGACTACATTTCTAACTAGATTTAATTGATATCACGATCTTCTACCACCAGCCTTCCTTATTATTAACTGGCTGCACCGGATTGCATCATAATAATAAGTAACGACTTTTAATAAATGTTCCCCCTTCATCACCTTAACTATCACTGTTATCATCATCATCATCATCTTCACAAAAAAGATTATTATTTAAATCTGCAAAATTCCTCGGTGTCATGCTGACAATGATGATGACGCGACCCTACAAAACCGTAAAAAGGGCATAGGTATTTATTTTTGGATGCTGATAAAAAATTATGCAGAGATCTATACCTTCACTTGTGTTTGAATTCTAGACAAAAAAGGTTCTGTTATAGCTGACAAGTAGAATAAACGAGTTGTTGTGCTACCTATGCCACCACAATCTACAATCTAATCCACTCTAAATATTTTAATCGCCGTGTCTACTAGAATGTCAATGAGTTTTTGTTGGCCATTTTTCCTTTTTCCTTGATCAAAAACATGTCAATTAAAAAACAGACAAGGCATTCGTATTTATCCCTGTAGCACCTCCCCCAATAAAAAGTTTAGAGAAGTTTAGAACTCTGACTGATTGTTGGGAGTCCTGGCTGACATGATAATAATTTTATTTGGCCAGATTGCTTACTAGTTTCAAGATTCCTTCTTATCTCTCCGGTCGTTGGAAAAATAACGACAATGATATGAATTTTTTAGTAGCTACACACAGACTGCGCAATATTTTTGTATGTTCTTTTATCAGCGAGAGAGGAGCAAAAAGGTGTTCCTAAAATAACGAGATAAGTGAGGGTTGAAGAAGATGATGATGATGGATGGCTGATAAAATAAACAGTAAATGCGTTTTATTCCATTTACACATTTCTATACACCACTCTCCTCATGATAATAATTTTATTTGGCCAGATTGCTTACTAGTTTCAAGATTCCTTCTTATCTCTCCGGTCGTTGGAAAAATAACGACAATGATATGAATTTTTTTAGTAGCTACACACAGACTGCGCAATATTTTTGTATGTTTTTTTATCAGCGAGAGAGGAGCAAAAGGTGTTCCTAAAATAACGAGATAAGTGATGGTTGAAGAAGATGATGATGATGGATGGCTGATAAAATAAACAGTAAATGCGTTTTATTCCATTTACACATTTCTATACACCACTCTCCATATATTATTTACCCACACTTGTCCATTTTACATGACTGTTGATTTTACTGGGGAAAAGGGGGCTTTTTGTTTGACTGTTTGTTTCTTTCCTTCTTTTCTTTAGTTTCATCTTCCTCCTTGAATAAATATTTGACAAAGCTCAAAAAGTCAAATTTATTCTCACAATGACTTGTTCTTCTGGTTCCTGTTGTATAACGTTACAGCACCGTCGTAATGCTAGTGTGAATAGAAGCGAAAATGGAGAAGATTATTTATTACTGTAGTTTTGTTGTAAATGGGAATATTATGCCTTTTTTGTTGTTATCACGACGACGACTGCTGCAGCTGCAGTTTCTAAAACCGGCATACTAGTAATAATAGTAGAACAAGAGCGTCGAAACGTATGAGATCAAGATGTGTTGGTGCAGCAGCAAAAGTAATGAAAACTATTTTTCTCGTCTGGTTGCATCAGGAAAGTAGTAAAATGAAAATGTAAAAAATGGACTATTATATCGTATCGAATATCTTGTGCAAGGGAAATTCCGCACTATAGCAGCACTCATTATTATACAGCTTTTTTCGCTGGTTGCAGGCAATTCACGTTTATATAGCTGCTTCTACTGAAAACTACTAATGTGAATCAAGTGAATTTTTATTGATATTACAATTTGATGACCTGTTGACTATTCCATGCTTCACTGCAACCTGCAACTAGTACAAACACAGAGTACACACTTGTCTGTATTATGCAACCCATAAAAAAAGTTATACACACCAATATAAAGAATCGTTAACTGAACGCTGCTGCTTCTAGCAGTCAAGACGAAGAGCTATTTGAGCTACTATAACGATAAATGGTGGAGAAATGATGATGATAAACGAGTACAGGATTGTAAATTGGCACTTAACATTTTCACGCATCTCTTTTGCTCTACATTACCTCCTTGGCAGGCACACATATTACATTTGACATTTAGGTAGTATAAATAATATATTATTATTGCAGCGTTTTTATTAAATTATTTACGACGACATTATAGCACACGCAGGCCTTTTCTGCTTCTTTCCCCTGATACGCTCTGCTATAGTGACACATGGTATATGTATGTAGCTGTTGTGATGTGACTGCTATCAACTATCGTACAGTAAGATAATTGATAATACGGTGCAAGGTATATTTTATTATGTGACTGGGAGTTATTATGGATGTTAGCAACTTGTCTAGTCAATTAGATTTTATGTCGCTTTCAATTAAAATTGTATAATATAAATAATATGTATATATAATATATTATGGTTGATGATGTGACGGCGACTGGCGAATGCAGTAGTGGCAGGGGTAGTGTGGACGATGAAGGATGGACGAAAATGACTCATGTGACTTACACTTCATCTGTGCAGCAGAAGAAGACGAGTCAATGATGGATGAAAGGGCGCGTGAGGAATTGCATAAATGCCTACAACAAATCTACCTACTTGTTTTGAAGATATATAGTTATATTTGCCAACCACTATACATCACATTTAATATTTAAACGTAATTTACTAGTTGTAAAATGCAATGCGTGTTTTCATCCTGCTTGGGTCAATAGTCGGATTATGTGGATGGATCTCTGTGTGCGGTTCTAGTACACGTCGTGTGTGTGTGAGTACTTGTACTGGTTAAGTATGATGTCTTTGTTTGTGTAGTAATAACAACAAACAAACTTCCTTACAGATTTTTATCATCTTTTCTTTCTTGTCCCATTCCCCAAAAAAACGTCTTGTCATCTTGGTTGAAAAGGTGCTTTTGTCGTCCTGTGTGTAATTCTTTAATATTTTCCAACTGCATTTCCAGCACAACTTTTCCGTTACATGAATATTTTCACAATCAGTAAAACCTCCACCATAAAAACAGGCAGGATGGTCGTAATACACCGGCACACACTGGTGTCCGATACTTGTCTCGTGTGACATGGTACAAATATGCGTGGTCGTGTATTACGTAAGCGCCAGGGTAAGGGTGAAATTTATTTTGGGGGATTGGTTCAGATTTTTTTCACCAAGATACACCATAAAAATCTCCCTTCTCTTTCCTGAGACACCAGGCAACCTCATGAATTTTTAAATTGAGTGGTTAAACCAGAAAATCAATGGAAGGAAAGTAGCTTGTGTTACAGAGCATTTTTTGTATACAGGTACGCGATACGCACACATACTTTATGTAACATTATACTCGCATGTCGGATAAAACTTCACCGCATGCGCTTGCAATTTTGTTGTAATTGCGGCTTGATTATACGGTGCACGTTTCCCTCTCTGTCAAAATTTTCACATCTTTTCCATCTCTTCCTTCGTTCTGCCTTCTTTAGACAGACAATCGTCACCGTCATCCCCATCGTCTTCGTCATCACATCATCCTCGCCATCATAAAAACCTTGACTGCACCTTGCAACAGCCGAAGATCATATAAAGAGCGGTGGTGATGGTGGTGGCGGCATATATTATTAAGGCTGCCACTCTCTTGCTGGTTGCTGCTGCTGCTGCTAAAAAAGCTTTATTGGGATAAGCGTGTGTGTGCGTATAAAAAGAATGGTAGACAGCCAACAGACGAAAACCTTTTTTTTTCTCCCTCTTCTTCATCATCTGTTGTTGTTGCTGCTTCTCTCTGTGAAACTGTTTTTGTTATTGCGGGTGATGTGTTCATGAAAAAATAAAGATGTTTTTGTGAATGACAGTGACGTTTGATGATGATGATGTAGTTGATGCGGTGGCTGTTGTTGGGAGTAAAAAAATGTAGGTAAGTTTAAGTTTGTTGGGGACGCTCACGCGTACAGACTACACACACGGTTTGGACGACACACGGACGAACGTGTGTGCGTGAATCAACACAGGAGAGTTAAATGGGCACCAGCTTCTTTTGAAGCTCTGAGCAAAAGCAAAAAAGCACGTGGTTGTCTTGAAAAGAAAAAAAGGAGAAAAAAATTGTAACAAGCATCCTTTTCATCATCGTGTGAGAGCACCATGAAAAAATGTGGAGAAACGACTGAAAAAAATACGGGAGGACGTACCAAACGTTCTCGTGGAGCGTGATAACTTTTCCTTTCAGATTGTCTCGGTTTTACGAATTCCGAGAAAAAATGAATGAAACGACAAGGTAGTCAAAAGGAAAACGACAAAGAACCAAAAAAATGTTTGCCCCCGGCTACCATTTTGTCAACAGTGTAATACGTTCGTGTCTAATTTCGCTTCTAATTTTCCTGTTTTAGGCGTCTTTTTTCCCTTAACCAAAATTAAGTGGTGGCAAGCGCAATAAATGATATTATTGCATAAGCATAACAATGAAAAGCATGGTTTAATTGTAATGGTAATTTTAAGAGGTTTATGAAGATTATATAGGATGTATGTACGTTCTTACACAAAAGAGAGGGTGAGTAAAACAGAGGGGCAGAGAGAGGGAGAGGGGGAAAGGAACCACGCGTTACATAATAATTGATTACAACACAACCCTTTTTGTCATTGTTGTAGTCATAGTCATATCCCCTATAAAAAAGTAATTAGTACTATATAGTGCATAAAATTAGCATTGCATTACGATACCATTATTATTATCAAAAGTCAACGAGCCTTCAAATAGACCCCCATATTGCACTAATCTCTACGCACATGTATTATTCATTTTCATTATGCCTCCACGGTACATTACCTTTTTGTTGGCGTTTTTTTGTACGTGCCACGTCTCTCCAATAATTAGTTCAAGTCAGTCATCAAATGCGTAGTGTGAATGGTTTCATGATAATGACTAAATTAGAAAATAAAAATTAAACCTATACCAACCATTAGATATAGAGCGAAGCGCGAGGGAGAGAGACAGTAAAACAAAACGGCAACAACACTGCTGACATTATGACATGACATAGAGACGCAGAGAAAAAAAAACGAGTAAAATGAGCAAAGTCATAGTACAAGATAGAAAAAAATATTAAACTTTTAAACTACTACCTATTATTACCTTTATCTCACTTTGTTGAACACAATGAAATAAATTATTAAATATAGAAAAATCCACTCTTGTTGCTTGTGACAAAACACTGCCTTTTTGTGTTAATGTACTAATAATAACGGGGCACAAGAAAACGTGTTGGTTTTAAAAAATAGATTGACGGTTTTACAACTATTACAAGACAGCCAGCCTTGTGTGTGGTGTGAATACCAGCATTTTTTTAAACGATAATATAAACCAAAAGGTTTACTCTCATTCGTTATTGTTAGTGGGTACATTTTCTAGCTGGGGAGCAATTTGTCAAAAGGGAACACAAAGCTGTTGTGATTAGCTAACAGTTAGTGAGAGTGTAGAGCTGTAGTTGTTAAGTAGTACCCCGAGTTGTATAATATCTTATTGTACCGTCGTCAGCATGAAACAGCGTCCTTTCAATCAACAACTCTTCGTTTTGTTATCACATCACATTAATAATTGTTTAACCATTAAAAACCTCCTTTAACCACAAAATACCTGTGCTCCTCCACCACCACCACCATCCCTGCCGCTGTGCCACCTACCTTTCACGTAGACCGTGTCGTTCACGTAATCGTCATCTCACATCTCATTATTGTCTTCCTCTTTATATAACAAATTTATTTTATTGTTTTAAAATAGCTCTGTGGTAATTGATACCGTTTACTAGAGTAATCACAACAGGGTTATCATAATAATAGTGTCACTATTATATTCTCTATGTCTTGTTTCTCTTTCATTTTTCTTTATTCTTTCTTGACTTTTATTTAAGATAAGATCAATCCCTGTCTTACATTATGTTCTACTCTGTCTGTAGTCACTACAGTACACCTGCTGCAGCAAAAAAAAACTTTTGCTTTGGTTGCAATTGTTGGATTGTTCTGCGTGTGTTTATTTATTGTGCACGCATGCAATTTGCATTAAACCAGAAAATGCCTGGTTATTGCTGCTCTGCTGCTGCTCCTCTAATTTGTCGTGTGTAGACGCAGTATATAGTAATCTCTTTGTAAACACTATTTTAAGTCCCTATTTTCTTGAAAGAAAATGTAAGTTTTAGTCTTATTTTCTGATAAAATGTCGTGGTAGACGTTCGTTGTGGTTTGTCGTGCTGTACTTTCAAAGTAGTGCACCAATAATAATAATAATAAAAATGCATTGATGTGGTAATATCTTAAGTATATTATGTGGCTCTCCCTCCGTGTTTGCGTAGTAGATATAACTGTCTGTATAGGTACATACTTACAAGTTACAATCCTATACGGATGCGATATATACAAATGGATGTACATGACTTTCCTATTCTTCAAACTCGCTGTAATCGTAGAAAAATTGAAATTGAAAATTGCGCATTCATCCTGTTTTTATAGTACGTGGTGTGTCGTTAGTCGTTACGCGTTACCGTTGTCTCTGACTGACTAACTGATCTGTGCTGTGGGCCTACATGTCGTTTAGCTGCTCTACCTTACACAACACACTGTTCCTGTTTTGTTCTGATGCTGATTGGGGATTAGTTTCTTGTAAAAAAAAGAACACTATTACATATTATCTGTCTGTTTTGTCATATTATTGTGACTCTTTTTGCTTGTTGTGTACCCCGTTTCTTTCTTCTTAAAGATCATCATGATCCTGAGAACGACGATAATGATCGCGTCGATGATGATGACTTGCCAATAGAAAGGGATAAAAAAAATCTAACTAATTGTGAAACATGTTGACTGTAGTCCTGTAAAGTAGTATCTTAACACTTTATTCCCTAAAACAAGTATTTCGTTTCGTAGCTCTTGTTATGCAGTTTTTCCTGCTTCTTCCTTTAAGATAAAATAGACATGTATTTTTTGAAATAACATTATTAGCATAACCTCTGCAATATCAACGACACTGCCTAAATAAACACAAAGCCTACTTGTTTTTTACCTACTTAAAAAAATTATCACAGTCTTGGTATACCTACTTTGTACATGGGATTGCGATTTGGAAAACAAAATCAAAACTAGTTGCTTTTTTTGATTGTCGCCTTTTCCTCAGCTTTTTCTTCGTATCTTATGTAAATTTACAATTCATTATGATATGTCAAGCCTGCCTGCCTGCCTGCCTGCCACCCACCCTCACCCTCTTAAAAAGTAGCAATAGTTGCTATTCTTGTCTAGATTGTACCAGCTCGCGCAACCGTCTGTTGGGTTTATCACCTTCTGATAAATAACCCACCTACAGCAGTTAGTCAACCAAACAGCAAAAATGTACACAAATGAACAGTATCAGTATTGAAATAATAATACGCATAACGATTTACGTTTGAAAATGTCAAACCAAAACCTCGTCAACTTAACAGGATACACCAAGAATACAGGGTTTATCCATGAAAAAAGATAAAAAGCGAAAATTTAGAGCAAGCGTCGTCGCTCTACACGTTACGCTACAAAAACTCTATTCTATTGTCTTGATTTTTTTCCTATATACAGACTTTGGCTTGCTAATTCCCCCCACGGCATAGTAGCAGCGTGGTAAGAAGAGAGAGAGAGAGAAGCTGAAAAGTTTTTGCTGCACAAGAGATACTGTTTACCTAAATAAAAACCATGTGTTATGCACATTTAAGGTGTAGGTATTATAATTGCAATTTGCAATGACAAAAAGATTCCGCTCTAGCGACAACAAAAGTACAAGTAGACATTATTCATAGTTTAGAAAAGTAGTGCACACTTGATTGCTCATCTAGTTTTCATGGTGGTGGTGGTGATGATGGTGGCGTCACCAGCAGCAGCAGTGATAGTGGTACAGCGATGCACACATACTCAGATATATACTCATTCTTTTTTTTCTTGCGCGTTCCTTTTTTAAAATCACGGTTAAATCTAGAGTAAAGACAGAGACGGTATTGTTGTCGGTATTATAATACTGTGTCACGGTATTACGCAACAACAGGCAAGCATGTATGAAACATAAAACTTGTACACTTCTTTTTTTGAAAATGCGTTATGCCTGATGATATGGATCAAAAGAGAGGAGAAGAGAGGGAGAAAAAAAAGTACTCTCGAACTGTGAGGATTTTTGCGCTCACTTTTTTTCTCATTCTCTCTTCCCTTTTGTAAATTTTCCTTCTAAAATGCCACTTTTATATACACACACACAGCCAATACACTAACTAAACCTCCCCCTCCCCCCAAATTCCATCATCATCGTTGGCATCATGAGTACTACGACTACTACGAGAATGCCGGAGGGCGTAATACCATCAGAAAAAATTAAGACAGATTATACGTATCTACTCAAGTATACAGCTCTCTATACTTTGTTACAATTTTTTTTATAGATGTATGAATATTACACTTTGTTCGCGTCTAATACTTTGCAAGAAAATGATTTCGTGTATAAACAGTATGAAAGTATGTGTGTATACTGTGTAGCGGTAGTATAATTTGTCATGTGTATCCTCATAATCATCACGATCATCGCTGAGATTACATTATAACGTCTAGTCCCACTTGTCTCTGTGATAAATTGTGCATGTAGCATAAAAAGCAACTTAATAGACATCACACGACATTCTATCAAGTAGTCGTAGTAGTAGTTAGTGTATATACAGCAGTAGTAGCTGTTACAGTAGAGATGCATTTCTATATATCTTGAGACTTGTAAGTTTTTGTGTGTATTTATTGTAAGTGCGCCATGCACACCAGCAAATTCCATTTTCCATTCGAATGCCCCTATCAAAAAATGTAACGTCTCTATCGCTCCTCTCTGGTCTATTCTCTCTCTCGACTTTGTTGTCTTTTTTACATGCATACCTAATGTAATATAATTTTTGTAAAGATGAAGCGAATTATTGACAGGAGAGGAGGATTTAAAAATGTGAGTGCACTGTACCAACACACAACGAAAAGAAACTTTTTTTCTGCTCAGTTCAGCGATTGACGTTCTTATTTTTTTTGAGGAGCCTTTCATCACTCAGGCAGGAAAATAAATGAGCTGAACTGTTCCTCCTCAAGAGAGATAGATAGTCTCTCTCTCTCTCTCCGCGAGAGAGGGAAGAGAAACAAAAAAAATTTCAATCTTTTTTATACTCTTTAGAGAACAAGTGTTAACAGGCGTGCTAAAGCACTTTTAGAAGTCTCTCGAGAGAGAGCGAGAGATTAGAATCTCTCTGTGAAGGGATAAATATGATGGCCTATTACTTTACAACCACGCTCAATTTCATACAGCAGTAGAGTTTTTTTCCAAACATTTGCATATTTACTCCTTCATTTAATGTCTTGTCCTGATTTTTCTTTATGGTACATATGTCCTGTGTGTAGTAGCAAGTACGTCTGTTTGTCTGTTTGTCTGATTATGACTTGAGTGCTAATAGTATCCGTATCTAGTGCACTAGCAGAAGAGCAATACACTTTCTGTATAAATGTCTTTTTCTCTCAATGCTCTTCGTTCTTCTCTTTCTCTCTCTCTCATAATATGTGTTCCATTAAAATTGTGAGTAAAAAGAAAGCAGCGCAACAGCCAGTCTGCCACCGCTGTAGCGGAGGTTGCTACAGTGTAGCTGTAACAGTTTTTTGACATTTAAGTACAACGTACTCGCTAAATAGAAGAAAAGGCTTTTATAATAGGTTATTTGACTGTGTGTAGTTGTAGTAAAATAGCCATTTAACTGGGCATTCGTCGCATATCTGGCTTGATTATGAATATTATTATTGCTAGAAGGAGGAGGAAGGAGGATTAAAGGAAAAAACGTTTATGTGTGTGCAACAAGTAACAATCATAAAAGCTAACAAAGTTTGATGGCTCTGATGGTATATATGGATGTATGGCTGACTGCTGTTGTTGCTGCTGGGTTGATATAATCTCTTTTGTGAGGTATTATTCGTGTAATATCAAGAGATTATAGAGAAAGATATAATATCATGCTCATGATGATGATGATGAAAAACGACGAGGATGATGAAGAAGGGCAGCAGAGAGAAAAAAATGTTGTTAATATGCGTGTAATCGAGAGCAAAACTGTGAACAAGGAATGTTACACTTATTTACTTGTACTCTCTCTCTCACCCTCTTTCGCTATTTTATTTACAAGTGGAAAAAAAATTATATAGCTTCTAAAATCATAATAAAATTTTTACGACCACTGCCACCACCTTGAGCAGCCGCTTTAGAGCGTTCTGGGCACGAGAAGAAAAAAAACAAGGAGAGAAACAGAAAACCACTTGTTACGTTACTACTAGTAGTAGTAGTACTACTACTAGAAGACGGCGTAATAATGTTACGTGCCTGTTTGTTATTACCGTTTTATGGAGGGAGCAAAATGTGCACAACAAGACAACAAGACATACTCAGATGCGGCTGCTGATGATGATCCTGTTGATGATGAGCGTGTGTGAGCGGCATCGTCAACAGTCTAGTTTCATCGTCATCTTCCTCCTCTCACTCTACACGGTGTACTATATAACCACCTCCAACAAACCTCCCACCTCTCTAGCGCGGAATTTAATACGCACACATGAAAAGAACATTACACGGATGATGCGTAAAAGTGATGTGTGTGCGTACAAGCGGAAAACTGCACGGAAAGGGAAACAGGAAAAAGGTGCATGTCTTCTGCTTTTATTACTGGGAGGCATGCTTCATAATATGCTAATATGAGAGGATGATGGTGGTGGTGATGATGATGATGATACTTCTCCGTGAATTTCTGTGTAGCAAACCCAGAGGTAATTTGGATTTATTAGGAAAAATCTACACGGAAGAAGAAAAGACCAGATCATGCCACATGAAAAAGATGAGCAGGGAGAAGACGACGACGAAGAAAATGAGGATGACGATCAAGAGCATTAGTAACTTGAAATGGCGCAGCGTCGTCACTTTGATCAGTCACTGGGGCTGGCTACAGAGAGAGAGAGAGAGAGAGAGAGAGAGATGAGATACTATTTAGCCAGCTTTTACATTAGGTAAATAGTAAATAGTGAACAGGCTCTATCTTAATTCAATAATGGTCCGTTTGCTTTTCTTCTCCGTTTTCAGCCCTCCTCCTCCTCCTTTTTTTGTGGGGAACAAACGTGGTTGATTTTTTAAGACAAGTATGTGTAGTGGTATTGTGTAGATGACGGCGTGGAAGGGGAAGAAATAGGCGTTCTCTCCTTCGCTTTTTTTTACCGTCTATCTTTACTGACGACTGATAAACATGTTTTCTATAAGCGTTTTCTTTCTTCCTATTTTCCTATTTATCGTTTTTTTCTCCCTCTTGAAACTGTCTGCTTTGCTTGTTTTTCTTTTTTTTAGTAACTGACTGACAACGACAATATTCCTGTGGTGTATTTGTATTCATCCTAATAATATCGTGGTCACACATCATCTTCATAAATGAACTGCTACCACCTTAATAGCATGTATGTAGTATCGAATGTGACTAAAAAAACTGACAGAGCTGATAAGTGATAACGTTGTAGAGTTCATTTTCCTGTGTGACTTTTGCATGCCACGGTTGACTGTTTGCACTGCATCTCTCTGGCGACCTCTGTGCGGGGAGGCAGTTTAATGGTTCAATATTTTTTCTTCTTTTGAGAACGCTGTCCTTTTTTCACGTGTTGACTTTCCAGCGTCTTAAAAAGTCATTATATCTCTGTCTACATTCAAGTGTTTACCTATATAGCAAGTCATGATGGTAGTTCATTGCATGAATAATAATAGTTACTGCATGTGGGGGTCGCATAGAGATAATTATAGGATTTTTTTTAAAGTTTAGATTCGTTTTACTTTTATTACTCCTCCTCAAAGTTGTGCTAAAGCATGGGGGTTTCTACTTACGAGAAACACGACAGGACTAATACCGTGCAATATTTTTTTTTCCTGTTCACGAAGAAATTCAAAATCACGAGAAATCCTAATAAATCTGGGATGACGACGATGAAAACGAGCATGTTTGATTTTTAGCCTAAAACATACCACACTCTCTGGACGGTATTTTATTGCCGACGTAATGATAACCATTATTACTTTCTTACAGGAACCAGCATATTATTATGCATGGCTATTAACTATATACCAGCAAAATGGGTTCATTCATTCTCCATTTTTAAGTATAAAACGATCAACGCGAGTGTATTAAACTTTTAGGATTATTTCATGCAGGGAATTCAATAGGAACAACATCACTCTCTCTCTCTCTCCTTCGTTTTTCAAGTCATAATAAAAATAAGTTGTACACAAGCATTAAAAAAGGAATTTGAACAAGGAAGAAGACAGATAGCACTCATAGAAAGCAAGAGGGAGTGAGACGAAGAAGACAGAGAATGAATGCGATAATTACAAGTTGTAAGTTTCCAGAAGATTTTTTTTCTTGCTAGATACAAAGAGCAAATAAACGTGTAAGTGTAGCGTCTCTTGTCCGCGAGCCGGAGTCTATATTACATTTTTCGTTTTTTCCTATGACTCGATCACTCGATACCAGCACACCACCATCATAGCCTATAAGCCTACATATCCACATGGTATACCTAGAGAGAGATAGAAATTAAAATATAAAACGATTAAAACATGCAGCCCCCATCATCATCATCACAAGACAAGACATTCTGTTGTACAGTTTTTTATTGGTGTCATCAATCAACAGCAGCATCTCTCTGTACATCATCATCGTGGTCGTCGTCACATCAAACAGGGAAATGCACCAACATCCATAACATGAGATGCGCAGCGAAAAGAAGCGCAAAGCTCTACTTTTATCTAATATCCAGAGATAATCCGTCCGTATCCCTCCTACAACAGCCACCAGGAACAACAACAACAACAACTTTACATGCAACAACCACTTGTGTACTTACAAGTTGTTCTAGAGAAAAAAGAAAAAGTTTTTTCTTCTTCAGAGACAGAGTGGGAATGCAAATGTGCAAACAAAAAAAAACATGTTCGTCGTCATCTTCATCGCGTATCATCCTTGTGAAATGGATAATAGAGGATATATGGATGGACATGTTCAGGGCACATAATATACAAACTTTTAAATGAAATGAAAATAAGAGGTTATTGATATCTGACTTGAAGAAACGAGAGATTTTTTTAATTTATTTATTTACAAATTGGTTCATATCATCATCGTCGTCGTCGTCGTCGTATCGACAGCCACGAAATTATCATCATGTGATCGATTTGACCACTTACATCGGTTGTTATTAGTGATTATTACACAACGCGAGTGAAACATTCCATTGGATAAAACAAGAGCCGCGGTGCGGTTACACAAAGGCCGGGCCGTTAATAAAAATAAACCGGTTCATCGACACGTTAGATGCAATGTGTCAGGAAGGACAAAATGAATGTGAGAGAGGAGGTTGGGGTGTGAGAATAGACAAAATGAATGTGAGAGAGGAGGTTGGGTGTGAGAATAGACAAAATAATGTAAGAAGGAAAGGTGTGTGGCAGGAAGTGAGGAAGGTAGGTTGTGAGG
>JAHZNB010006687.1:0-19804 GCA_027744295.1 Callyntrura guangdongensis | reverse complement strand
CTGCAACAGGAGGTGACCTTGATTTTTTTTCATTGGCAAAATCTGCATGAGCTGTGCAGCTCAACTTGTAACTTCAACTAATTTTCAGCGTGTTTCACTTCCAGCACCTGGAGGCTGGAGTAACAACATATTATTATTACTATTACCTATGTATCGTAACATTTTCATGCTCTTAAGAGGATATGTTTTAAGTATAACGTCGTGGCACTATAATTATCTTACAATTTACGAGTTGGAACTTTATTTTTAAGCTTTTTGATAGTTCACAACGGCTCACGTCGCTCACATTATGTAGTAAACAATGATTCATCTTCAATCAACCAGTGTAACGGCGCACTCTTTTACATCAAAAAGTATTTAAATCCGCATTGCACAATAAATTTAATGTTGTTTGCTTCTCTAACTAAAGTGTATTATACATAGTGTTCGCAAAGTAAAAATTTCAACAAATGCACACGGAACACCATTTATCTCGAATAAAGTGATTGGGGTGGGGTAAGTTGGTACAAACATGTCGTACATAATGCACAAATAATGATTTTACAAATGTTAAAACCTTGTACCAGTTTGTGGGTGTATACTCCATTCCGTTCCGTTGAAGGCCGGACGGTCGGACAGACCGAACAGCAATTTCAAATAGACTTACCGATCTTAATCTACACGTGTCACAATAGTAAGAACATTGTACACGGTTTTGTATGGAGTAGATATGTGGACCTTGGAAACAAACATCATGTAAGCTGTTTTTTTGGCACGTTTTACGACTATTCATGACGATGAGAATCTGCAATAACTATTGCACTTGCAATATTGCTGTGCAATTGCACTTTGTAATATCCAGATTTCATTCATGTGACTTATATCAATTTACAGATTTACAGAGTAAGTTAAACAGTGCATCAAGCAGCTCGTGTACCACTTCTTCATTTGTCAAGTGGAAGTCCTGTAAAAAGGGTCACCCGAACGAAAGTTAAACGTTTTAAATTACATTTTAAATTTCATCTGTAAAAACCGAGTGAGCAGCAAGAAAATACACGCTGGTGGACTGTGTGAACTTCAAAATTATATCGAAATTATCGCTTCATCACTCTGCGCTAAAATGTCAAAGGAACGGAAATTGGCGACAATTTATTTTGTGAGGCAGTATGTGTCCACTTTTAAAAAATACTTTAATTTTGTTAAAATTGCAATGAGATCAGTTTATATAGTAACTTGTTTGAATTTTTATGTTACAGTGGAGAATGCAAAGCGAACGTGGCGGACATGAACCTCTCGCCAGAAATAGACCTGATAACAGATAAAGGTGTAATCCAAGCATCCCTGTTGGGAAAATGCCTTCAAGACGTGACATTCACTAAAGCATACGTAAGCCCTTATCCCCGAGCATGGGACACCGCTAAAGAAATGTGTCGTCACTTAAAAGGTCCTCAGCCCGAGTTTATACTGGACAGTAGGATAAGAGAAATGGAAATGGGGGAATTTGAAAATCGACCAATGAAAGATCTATTTGATGTCGTGTTTTTGGCAGTAAAGGAGAAAGGCACTAAATTACTGGAGTTTCCGGTTCCTGGGGGAGAACCCATGGAGAATTTAGAAAATCGTTTCAACAGTTTCTTGGAGGTTTAACCTTAACTGTTAATATGGTAAATCCAGGTTGGGATGGGTATTTTAATAATTGACTAATTATATAATAACGGTAATTTGCATGTTAGGACCTGTTAACGCAAACTCGTCACAGTGATTTACCTCAAACCATCCTGGTGGTCAGTCATGGGGTGGCGATTATGCGAATGATGTTCAAGCTACGTCTCTGGAGTAAAGATCCATCAAAAGCGTTAACTGTGAATGGATTCGATCGGGAACAGTTGAAGTTACCGATGAAGAATACCGCCTACCATTTATTAACTATTACGGCGAATCCAGAATCCACGATTGACGAGTCCAGTACTGTCGTTGATTTTGTAAAATTACAACAGTGCGCTCACTTGGACCCGATCAAAGTGGCTGTGCCGCCTACTAAAGAGTTTCAAGAAATTGTGAAAAATTGGATGGAAATTACGGAACAGCAGTGCGCAACCATGTAGACGATTAACGATTAACAATTAATTTTACTAATCTGGAATGATAAACTCTCATGGCTTGAAAGCGAGATAGATCAAAAATAATTTTAAGAAGAACGAAACTTTTCAACTGTATTATTATTTATGGGCAATTATTGGTATTATCATAACTTTAACAATAATAATAATAATCACAATGTCGTTTTACCATAGACAAAGGTGTATTCACACCTTTTATCTATGTCATTTCACAAATAAATTATAAATAGCATTTTAACATATTTCACGACGTTTGTACAGGAGATATTATATTTATCAGACTTTTCAAACTTTGATAATAATTAAATGTTCACAAAGCCTTCATCCCCTTCTTCCTCAAATCTTTCCGCGCTTCTTCAATTTGTTGTAACAGTTCCTTAGCGGCTTCCGGGCAGTCGTTAAAAGTAAACGTCCTGTATAAGACGATGACAGCAGAGATCGCCTATTGGTACACAGGTACATTGAGAAACCAGCAAAAAATGTTATTAATCATGTAGCCATGTATCCCAATGATAATGAGTTATCTTTACAAACATAAGCATAATTATAATAAAAAATATAATATAAAAGGTCTGGCGGCTTACCCCTAGCAATAAAGTTCCCCATAATGGTAATGGAAGAACTAAATAGTGGTAATAGTTTGCGTTATGGTCAGATATCACAATAACCTTAATCCAGAACAGGACTGCCAGTAGGGCAATGCACAAAAATTTGATTAATNATAAAATAGAAACACGTACAAGAAAATACTAATCCAAGTTTCGGCGAGTTTGCAAAAAATTGGTATCAACATGTAAACTACGATGCTAAACCATATGTTTACTTGTATAGTTGTAAAATATCAATAACACTTTACTTGCTTTATGAGCAGTTGATGTAATTTTTACTCACTCACTGAAGACTTTACAAAAATTACAATATCCCGTAACTCTTCAAATTTCTCAACAAAGGTCGGGAGCTTGTAGCACCGGAACCCCCCGGACAAATTTGACACTACTCACCACAGGTCACAGGTATTTCTGTTTAGTGTGCCAAAATGTAGCGTTGATTATCGACACGGTTCAAGTATAGATGCCAAAATGATAAACAAATTTCAATTCACACCCAAATGTCAAAATTGCTATACCATAAATACCACTACTTGCAAAAAATTTATAGCTTTGGCAACAAAACTCAACGCCCGTGTGTCAGCAAACGTCAACAACCATACTCTACTAGTCCAACTATAACCGTAAGAGAATTTTTCTACTCAGCTGTTTTGCTCCTGGTTTCATGCATGATAGATGGTCAACACTTTTGAGTACCACTGCCACGCAATACTTGCTACTCACTTGCTGGAAATTGAACCCAATAAGCAACATTTGCATGACGTGTAGCGTTGGATCTATCCATATCTTGAAGAATCATTTTTGAGGATAAATGTATAATTGTTTCCAAATGATATTCACTTGCAGCAGCAATAAAAGTGGTAATCACTTTACTTAAGAAAATAAAAATCGAAACGGACCAAATCAACAAAACAAGTCTGTTACCAATAAATTAAATATATCAGGATGTTTGCATGCAAAATCGCATGGACTTCATTAGTTTTATCAAAAGAATAGATGGAACTCCAACAACTTGCAAAAAGTCATAGTCATCATCAGTAAATCCTTATCATCATGTCCAGCAGCAGCGGACATTCAAACAATGCAGGTAAAATGTGTTCATTACTTACAACATCATTTTGCTGACTTGCTTGTTTCCGCGTTCTACGAAATTATTCGACAGGACCGAGATTTGAAATCGCAACCTAAGGTGATTAAATCACAAAGTACATGAATGAGTGGTGTACTAAATTTAGTACAACACTCCCCAGCATATATGTTAAAATAAATTTTATACGTAGTTAAAGTTTATGATATTATATTATATTACATGATTCTCAGTGGTAACGGTTTCTAACTTGTTTCATAACGCTACAATTTAACGTTCCAATAACTCATGCAGTTATCCATATTTCAGACGTTAATCGTAATCGTGTTAGAGTTAGTGCTGCCCAACACGTACACACGCTATCGTAGGGCGTAGACTGTAGACTCTTGAAGATTCACCATCTTCACTTAATTCATATCCATTGTTGTTTCATTATTACTTGTAGCAAAAAGCCTGAGATGTGGATTGAAATTAAAAAAGTATAATGCAAGAACGTATATAAATAGGCATCTCCAACTCAAGATACCTGAGTGCAATAATTTCAATCTTGCAAATTCCATAAGACTCCACCTGTTGATGATTAATTATTAATTATTAATCGCTGATTGAATGAACGATTGCGCACCTTCATCCAACGCCATACCCCAGCAGCAGACACCACCCACGCATGCACACGAATAAAGCTTATTATTGTTAATGTTGGATGAATTACTGTATTTACTAAATTAATGGTCAGGAAAAAAAGGGAGCATAAAATTCACGAGTGAGTCACAGTCACACAGCAATAGAACTCATCAACAAACTATCATTTTTCCTCTTTAAAATCCCAACGAGCCAAAAAAGGAGAGTATATGTCAATTATTAAAATCTCTTGAATTATATGAATTTAGTTGTACATACGAATTCAAATTTATTGTACCATTGTACCCCTTGTCTACAAGAACAGACTAACAGCTATGAATTTTTAAATGGATATGTTTCATAAAGTACGGTTTCCAATTGAAAGCCTCCACAAAACATCAACGTCATCTCTAAAATTCTACTGTACATTATGTACAAATTAACAAATAGATTGCAGGATTTTCATGGCTGAGGTTGGCGTCTGCCAATGACCAATTATGCCAGAGATGAGATAGGTATCTATGGTCTATTATTATCGAGATATTATTACAGATATGCTGAGGTTGGCGTCTGCCAATGACCAATTATGCCAGAGATGAGATAGGTATCTATGGTCTATTATTATCGAGATATTATTGCAGATACATGCTACAGGTTACTTATTATCATCATCACAAATTTTGCATTACATTTTTTACAGATTTTTTAAATAATTACTTATCTTGTAACTGGTAGCCTTTTTCTGTATGCTTAGACATATGCAGTTTTTGCAATAGAAATTACATTTGCGTAGCTCTTGCGTGCGTTATCTCGTCAGAAAGGGGAATAAATGAAGAAGAATAAAAATTTAGATTAAAGATTGCAGCCAATTTCAACCGGCTGGCTTATTACTTGGCATGCGTTTGGCAATGAATTTTCCAGAATACCGCAAAAAATTCTCTGTTATTACCAGCGTTTAATCATGTTATCACTCTAGCGTTGAAACACTCCATACCATTATCTTCCGTACTTCGGCCGGATGCTGACGGATTAAAAGCACAACAAAATTTTCAGCTTACATCTTACTATATTTTTGCAAAAATCAATGAGCACAAGATAATCATTACTATTCACTTACACAAGATATAAATTATGTAGGTAGTGAACTAAGTGTGCAAAGTGGTAATCAGCAGAAAACTTACACGCTTGACCATCAAAATGTGCACCCTTCCGAACGTTTTGTTCGCAGTTTATGTCTGAGTTGCCAGTGCAACACCAATTCTGTTGGCTTCTCGTCTGAAAATTTGTTTGGCCTTTATGTGTCGCCATGACTCTAGCTGGAATGTTGTTAAGATTTTTAAGTGTGCTGGTGGTACAGTCACTACTGTGGGTGAATGTTCACGCGTACATGATCGAGGGTAACCCACATCATAGAATTGAAACACTGGATTCGAAAGGTTGCTACCAGCTGGAATGGAAGGTGGACTGGAGACAAAAGCAAATTGTGTTTAGCGTCACCGTAAAAACCAATGGGTATGTGGGATTTGGACTGTCCAGTCGGGGGAAAATGACAGGAGCGGATATTGTGATTGGGGGAGTGACGGCAGATGGAAGGTCATATTTTTCGGTGAGATATGGAATATATGGATTTATTAGAGAAAATCGTTTGTTTAAAGATTGTTTAGCAGAGAAAACTATTTGAATTTGGGAGATTTAAAAATAAAAATATTTTATTTACAGGATCGTCACGCAGTAGGCAACCATTTACCAGAAGAAGACCCGAGACAAGACTGGCTGTTACTTGACGCCAGGGAGAATGCAACACATACGTATCTTAGCTTCTCCAGAAAATTTGACACGTGTGACCCTCAAGATTACCCTATTACGGTAGGATTAAATTAAATTAATAAATAAATACTTTGGAGTAAAGAGAGACTCAACGATTTCTTGATTTCTGCTAGGAAGACAAAATTTCCTTAATTTGGGCGTATGGAGAACGTGACAACGGAGCTTATCATTACGGACACCGAGGACAATATCCAGTGTACCTACTGCATCCAGATTACACCCCACCACTGGTGCAGGATCCCAACGTGGGAGCAAAGTTGGGGGATCGTTCAACCGCTCTGGACAAATCAAACACAAAAATATGGACTGTTACATCTCGTCAGGTGATCCCTGCTGCAGAAGCCACCTATTGGTGCACCATGCACAAAGGTCCTAACCTTCCAACAAAACATCATGTCGTTGGCTTTGAAGTTCGTTTTCCCAATGAGCAAAGTCGCCCATTCGTGCATCATTTGGGACTTCACAGATGTACCGCTCCCCAAGGCAGGAACCCTGCCAGCATGTTCGGTTCATATCTGGGAAATCGAGGCCAACTCTGTTTTAACTTGAGAGCTCCCACTGGACCAATGCCTACCGAGTACTGTACCCAATTTTATAACCTTTGGGGGATTGGTGGACACCCCTTCTTTTTGCCGCCACATGTTGGTCTCCCGCTGGGGGAGTCAGATAAGGAGTATTTTGTGCTCGTAGTTCATTATGATAACCCTAACCAGTTAACCAATGTAGAGGTGGAAGTTGCCATTGACTACTATTACACCAGTGATTTGAGACCCAACGATGGGTCAATTATGGTTTACCGTCATGAGCTTCCAGGGGTGACCCCGTCTTTTGTCATTCCTCCTTTCTCCCTGAGCCACCAAATTTATGGATTTTGTGGTAGTTCATGCACTCGAGAAATTCTCCCTCCAGAGGGAATCCGAATGTTTGGATTGTTTTTACACGCCCACAATGCTGCCGTTGGAATGAAATTCCAACAGTTTAGGGACAATCGAGAACTGCCTTGGTTGGCGTCCGACAGTAACTTCGGGTTTGATTTCCAGCAAACCAAACCGCTTATTGAAGAAAGAAGGATGATGCCTGGCGACACTTTTGCCTTGAGGTGTACATATGACAGCACCACTGCTAATGGCACGGTTGTTGGTGGTTTCTCGTCTCGGCAGGAAATGTGCGCCGCCTTCTTTTATTACTATACGAGACTCCCTGATCATTTCCAGTGCAGCAGCGAGATTGAATCCCCAGATGCTCGGGAACGATTTATGGGAATTGGCAATGTCACTTGGTAGGCAATTTAACTTTCATTTTTTGCTTAACCCTAAAACTGCGAATAATAGTTCATTTTTACGTTTACCATAGGTCCATGCGCGATCTGGAGTTTATTGTAGATCCTCCAAATGAGCTGGCTGAACTGACAGCGAGCCAAGTTTCAAATAACCTTGTCGATTGGGATACTGACAGAAGGGAGGAACTTCAGAGATTTCACCTAGAACAACCGCAGGTTAATCGATGTCCCCAAGAATTGTACGCCATTCCGGCTTCCGACGGTAAACATAGGTTGAGCTCAGGACGGGCAGAGAATGATGTGGATCCAAAAGTGAGAATGGTCCGGTATCCATATGAAGCACAACCGTACCATCCCGAGCTCAGCTGTAGTTTCAGAGCGCCACCAAAAACATTCCAAGTCGAGTATGATTTTCGTAGATTTTCTTCATCATCATGTGGATTAGTCAAGTTGAATTCCTTAAAATGTTACGTAATTTATTGAAGTAAATATTTGTTTTTGCATGTAAATTAGTGGTAATACGTCAAATTAAATGTACTGATTGTAAGTCCTCTAATAATTTAACTAACTCTTTATATATATATATATATCTTGACCAAGACTGAATATTCTGTATGGTTTAACTTTTAATAAATGTCATTTTACAAAGCCGTTGTTGAGTTGTTATGAATGAGGGTAATTTTAATTTTAAACTTCTCCGGAGGTAAAGGTAATTTCTCTTCGAAAGTTATGGTGGCCCTTAAAAGGGCCGTTGGGTTAAAAAAAAATTTGCTCAAGCCTAGCACTTAAGCTCGCTCTCCTCTGATCCTCCTCGCTAATTGAATGTCCTTGGGCATGATGGTAACTCGCTTGGCGTGGATAGCACACAAGTTGGTGTCTTCAAACAATCCCACTAAGTAGGCTTCCGAAGCCTCCTGTAAAGCCATAACAGCTGAGCTCTGGAACCGGAGATCCGTCTTGAAATCCTGGGCGATTTCCCTCACTAACCGTTGAAATGGTAACTTGCGTAATAGCAGCTCAGTGCTCTTCTGGTAGCGACGAATTTCACGAAGAGCGACAGTTCCAGGCCGGTAACGATGAGGCTTCTTAACTCCTCCAGTTGCTGGAGCAGTCTTCCTTGCTGCCTTGGTAGCGAGCTGCTTTCTAGGAGCTTTTCCTCCAGTGGACTTCCGGGCTGTTTGCTTAGTGCGAGCCATTTCGACGTAGGTGATTCAAGATGGGCAATATGGAGACGAGTAAACTATCTGGAGACAACAAATCTCTAATTGAAGTCAAATGTGCGAATGCCACTAGTTATATACCCTCTGTCTGAGTAGAATAATACATACGGATACATACCTACATATGGTTAGATGAGACAACAAATCGCAAATTGAAGTCAAATGTGCGAATGCCACTAGTTATATACCCTCTGTCTGAGTAGAATAATACATACGGATACATACCTACATATGGTTAGAAATACATGAGTAGGTATACACGTATGGGTGTGTGACGTAATACTGCATTGAATATTTAGTGGTTAATGGTTGGTCAATTTAAATTTCCCGCTCTTGAGATTTTTCAACTCGGCTTTCAACTCGGCTTGTTGGTATAATATAAAAGCTCAAACCGACTCTCAATCATTCTGAGTTTTTGGGTTTACAAACTGAAATCGCTAATTTACGGATTTAAATCAACGTCTCATCGAATTCATCATGTCTGGCCGTGGCAAAGGAGGAAAATCTAGATCGAAACCAAAGACTCGGTCCAGTGCTTGTCAATTTGACAGATTTTGGAACCTTTCAAGCACGCTGGCCTGTTATGTAAATAAATATGTTTTCATTCTCGCCTTTTGGATTACTGTTACTCTCGGGTCTAAAAACTTTACGGAAAATTTTCAGAGTAGAGGAGGAGATGGTGGGGGGTGCTCAGTGAAGAAAAATGACAAAAATAAAACTTGCTGCCTCTCGTTATACAGGTCTGCGGGTGTACCGGGAAGCTTGTCTGATACTGCATCCCCATTATCCCAACTGGCGATACAAACTGGTAACCGTAAACTCTCCGAGCATCTTCCAAGCTGCCTACTACGTCTTAAATGGCGCATCACGAAAGGATTTTGTTGTGTACGGAAAAGATCACAATCATTGGGAACCTAAACTCTTGGAAAGCATTGCACTCAACCAAATCCCAAAGGAACTTTGAAACGGTTAATAAGATAAGTTGGGTGAATATACATATAAATACGTGGTGAGAGTGAGAAGATTGAAATTGAATTTATTGAATTGAACAAATCGATGCCCTTATCGCTTCACGAAATACTCACATTTAATTATTAAAATTGCAATTGTGCCAAATCTAAACTAGTTTTATTAAGTTTAATTATTTTATTTAAACTTTTACAAAATTTATTTCAAAATAAAATGTTTTTGTACACGTTCAACTGAACTGTTTATTTATCCACAAGCTTCGCGATCATGATCATAAACTTAATGGTCGTCAAGTTTCCTGGTCTCCCTTCCACAACGTCACCCTCCTTCAAAGCCCCGAATCCATCCGGTGTTCCCGCTAAAATCACGTCGTATGGTTCCAAGCTCATGTATTTACTAACGTATGAAATGGCGAAGAGTTGAAGAGTGGAGTGATCATTGCTCAAGGAGGAGTTATGCCAAACATCAATGATTATGGTAATGGTATGATTAACAAATTTACACGTGCATCTTTACCCAAAATTAAGTGGTACTTAACAAATTAGCCGCCTTACACTCTAATAAATTTTTATAATTTCATCTCACCGGTAATTTATAATATTTTATTTAATTACAATATTACTCTGTCGCGTAGTACATATATTAACAAAACTAATACAGGACCAAGTGAGTAGCGTAAATTTAGGCACTAGTAAAATACCATTTAGAACTTGTTAAATGTAACAATATTATTATTTATTACACATCCTTAAGAAGCACCAATATATTCTTGCCTGGTAGATAGACTGTGTATACGTGGGTCGTTGTCTTTCACGATTTAATCTTTAATTGTCTCATCTTTCGCTATTAAATTTGTCCATTAACCCAATTTGTTTATCCCAGATGTGTAATTAAGCCCAGACACAGTTTCTACCAAATCCTGTATGAAGAAGTAGGTTGGAAGTTGAACGGCCCCGTAGAAATGGGATCGCTAATTTCCACCATTGCTCCTTCTATTAATGCCACTACATTGCGTTGTCACATTCCCGTACCGTATTTACATTTGTGTAATTTTCTTGCAAGGCGGAAGAAAAGTTGAAAGAAGCCAAAGTGAGTTTGTGTTTAGGAAAGTAAATAATTGTTTCCGGGATTAAAACGGGATGAAACGAGTATTTCCTTACTCTAATTTTGTGTCTGTCTTTCCCAGAAAGTTGGCTGCCAGCGGTAACTTTCAAAAAAGGAAAACTAGCAAATAACATGTTGTCGTTTACCATTCTGTAGATTCAATAATCCAGTACTGCTGCCTGTACTACAACTCCCAACCTTGATGGATGCCTATCAATTAGGCACGTTTTTATGTCGCACACGGTAACCCCGTGTGCTTGTACTAATGCTTGTTTTTGTGTTTGCACCAATATTGGGTTTATGATTATGCAAGTAATTTTTTCCCTGTTGCATGTTTTCCTTCTCCACTTGCTTTCTCATTTTTTCATTATTGTCACCAAATTAGAACTGTTTTCCTTGTGTGCAGCAGTCATAACAAATTATCCAACGAACACAACAAAGTGCACGCGACAAGGCAGAAAATAGAAAATGCCTACTAACGAGAACGCCATCACACGCGTCATTAATATACAGCGGTCTAAATAATACGCAGTAGCTTATACTAATTAATTATATGCAACTTCAGAAATCGGCGTACAACAACATGCTCCATTGGAGAACAGCGGTCAACACACATACGTAGGTAGTACGTAGCCACGAAAAGGTTTAATTAGTAACTGACAACTAAAATCGTAGTTGTCCATCTGCCTGCGTTGTACCGTTTCATTATATTTGCCAAGAGTTTTTATGCAAGGCGAATGGATCGTTTAAACGCACTCAAGTAAGTCCACGTTTTCATGGTCGCTGGCCACTGGGGATAAGGACCGCATTTTAACCGTGTGTCTTGAGTGATAACTTCCCAATCAAGTTAATCTCAAATTCATCAAACTCATTTATTTTTTCGTAGTATGTGTAGAAATTTATGTTCACAACTTTCATGCTTCTTATTCTCGTTTGCGGTATTGAAACAACCCTACCATGTGTATTGCGTATTTCTTCTTCTTTGTATGTTTAGTGGATTGCTAAGCTAGAATCTTCAAAATTGTGAACGCTAACACGGTAAACAAAATGTCTTAACTATAATTAATTACTAATTATATGTCTTATTGGATTTCCTTTCATTGTCAATAGAAAGCGTAGTTATTATCAATAATCGTTTACATTATTGGCAACACAGTTTTCATATGAGAAGCGGGGTGACGAGGATTTGACTATTTTCTCCCCACTGCTCCACCATCCTTGCTAACAAACACTGTCAATGTTGAGCTGTGAAGAAAAAGGGAAACAAAAAACGAGAGATGCATTTCCACCGCTATCGGCTAAAACTAATGAGATTCGTAAACGTTTCTTCAAAACCACACATTTTATATACCCGAGCTGACGACACGCCTCATTACATTCCCATTTTCCTGCTAACTCACCTGGACCGGATATCTGATATCATTTCAAAAATTTCCACATAAATCACCTTTTTTCTTGGTAGTAATTCGAAGCACCATTTATTTCCGTGTGTGTTTGTGTACCACTGCGTTAATATACCAAACACTATCACGCGCTCAGTTCTATTATCCCACCGCAAATTGCAATCAAATTACTGATACACAAAGACGACGTGTTGCCGTTGCGTTGCACACGGGAGATAATAGCATGTCTTATTATTTTCGCGGTAACACCAAAAAAGTTCATACACCCCTGCTGTTTAACGGAAGCTAACGTCGTTTTTCGCCATATATAACCAATTTGGCTCTACATGCAGACAGCACGCCTTCCAGTGATGCAACCCGGATTAGTTTTATTCGGAAGCCAAATTTTCTCCGTGTTTGAAGGTAACTCCTTGTAACACAGAGAATAACATAAAGATGTGTGCAATCCGAACGGTTACTCCAGTAATATTGCAATTTTATTACACGCTTATATAACCAAGCTAGCCGTATTTCCGCTAATTAACGCAGCTACATAATTCCAAGATTTGTAATGAAAAACAAATGAACCATGATACCAATATGGCGCATACATTATTTATTACGTATCTTGCGTAATTCCATAAGCCATTTTTTTAATGAATTCACAGATTTTTTAACGAATCTCACAACTTGACAACTAGTAAAATGAACAAAGATCATATGAAATGATTTGCGGAAGTACAGTGGTGTATGGTTGGACGATCCGACGACAGAAAGTCTGTTTACACAACACTTCCAAGAAAAGCGACACGAGAAATAGAGCGAGGAATTTAATGAGTATTTGTGCCCAGCAGGAAGTGAGAACAAAATGAAAAGAAAGTTCATTTTGATGACTTTTTTCTTCTTGTAAGCTCAAACACGAAATTACCTACGGGCCTGTGTTGACGTTGGTTGTCGTTTGTCCTCACTCCTCCTCACCAAGCTCATAATATGAACTTGTTGGATACGTGAGAAATACGTAATCACCACATATGACCGCCGTAGGACTAGCAGTGTGGTGGTGTCGTGATGGTGATATATGACAGGAATGGAAATAAGCTCTTCCCTGTTCTCTCCACCATCGAATCCACATCTTTTGCTAACTTTGGTGAAACAAATAAAACCAAAGGGTGTTTCCCTTCCAAAGACCATTTCCACTTTGCCCTGGCTTCTGGCAACACGTGAGTGACTTTTTCTTGGTGGGAGTGAAAAACGTGTGAGCCAGCCCAAGCAAACCACTATTTTATCCACAAGTGGATCTTCTTTGAAGTTCATTTCCCTTTCGATGATGACTGCGATTGCATTGTCATCATCCGTGTCTACTACTATCAACCGCCAAAAGTAATTGTGACTTTTTTATTCTTTTGGGACAAAGTGACCATGAGAAAGTAATTCACACAGTGTTCCGGTTATATTGTTACTACGTCATCATCAGCAGCACTATATTACAGGCGTGTCGTCATTATGGGCAGCATTATTGATATTCTTCATCCGTCCAGCAGACGGAAAGAAAAAAGTTCATTTTCCCTAATGGACCAAGATCATCATCATCGCGTCTTGGATGCCATTACAGCAAGTGGATCACCCTCCTCCAAACATGACGGAGCTACCCCAGAAGGAAAATCTCGAGAAAATTATTCCGTTCCTCCGGAAACTGCAACAATGACCAGTTATTTCTTTAATTGGCGATCCAACGAAAATCTGCCCATGGACTTTTGCAAAAATAGCAGTCTTCATGGATTGAAGTACATTGGAGAAAGGCGACAGCACTTTGTAGAAAGGTAAAAAAACTTGCCCAGCTATGTTGAAATTTTGTAAGAAATATTTCAAAAAGACTTTTCATTTCAGAATGTTTTGGACGGTGGCGTTCACTATTGGTTTGGTGGTGGCGTGCATTATGATTAGTGACGTGTGGAAAAAATACCGAAGCAACTCGGTTATCATCACGTTTGCTCCGTACGAGACGAAAATTGAAGAGCTCCCTTTTCCGGCCGTAACCATTTGCAACATGAACAAAGTACTGAAATCAAAAGCGATGAAAATAATGAAGTGAGTAGTACCACATTCATTTTTTCTGGTTCATGAGACCAGAGACTGAAAATAATAAGACGTTGGTTCGACTAATCGGCTTTTAAAATTCTGTAGTGACGCTAGAGGCAGCTTAGATACGGACAAGCGTGCCACCGCCCTGGAAAATTTGTACTATCTGAACCACGTCTGTTCCACGTCCCGCAGCTTTACCAAAATGTTCAACTATTCCAGTGATCGCGGCAAAATTGACCGGAACAGTCTCAACACCGCCAACAGAAACGAAGAAAATTATGATGGAGGGAAAGAGGATATCTGGAAATTTTTCGTGGCGGCGTCTCCTCTCTGTCGGGATATGATTTTAAAGTGTATTTGGCAAAAGGAGGTGCATAACTGCTCGGAACTGTTTACCCCGCTGGAGACGGACAACGGCAAATGCTGTGCGTTCTATTAATTATATCTTATTTTTATCTCCTAGTTCCCTGTAAAATTCTGTTAAAAATATTTAGGTTCGTTTAACTTTGTGCCGAGTTCCATCCTGCACCGATTCAAGTAGGTCGCACACTAATCGTTAAAAATTGGTATCCCACTTTTTGGGGTATTGTGAGACTGAATAAAAAAGTTTTTGTTTTTTGTCTTTAGTATGTCTGGAATGAAGGAGGATCCTTCAGTGGCAAAAAATTGGGAATGGGACGGGGAAAGCCTGATAAAAAGTCAAAATCGGGACGAAAACAGCCCCGAATATCCCGACTTTCCCCGACGGCAAAAGATTCCCGGACAGTCTTTTGGGCTTTCTATTTTATTAAATCCGGTAATCTTTCTGGAGACATGTTTATTGACCTTGCTTTCTTGACACGTACAGTACAAGTCGCACGTGCCATTCTTATTACCTAATATTTATTTTTTATGGTCGGGTTTAATCTGCATTTTTTGTCCAGGGTCTCGAGGAATATTTTTGCACATCGTCAGACTCCCATGGCTTCAGGGTAAATGGCGTATCTAATTTACTTCACAAAAACATACGTGTGTTTTTTCTCCAATTTACCAATCATGGTTATATGCATTTATTATTTTTTCCAGATGACGGCTCATCTTCCTATTGATGTCCCTCACATCTCCGACTTTGGCCTTGCCATCAAACCCAATTCCGAAGTTTTTGTTAACATCCGCCCTGAAGTGACCATCGCTGACAAGGACACTATTGGTTCATTTCCTGCAGAGCGTCGAGAGTGTTACTTCAATGGCGAGAAGGATTTGGGTTATTACAGATTTTACACGGCGAAAAACTGTATTGATGAGTGCCTCGCCAATTTGACTTACCAGGAGTGCAATTGTCGACGGCATTATCAGCCTGGGGAGGACTCCAAACCGTTGTGCGGTCCCAAGGAGTTCCATTGCGCCAGTAACATTAAACGCAAGTTTGTGGGGAATTACAAAACGCGGTGTCGGAGTTGTATTCCAACTTGTAATGAAATTCAGTATCATACGGAAACCACGTACACGCCGCTGCAAGGATCGGACGTGCTGTGGCGGGACGGAGAGGGGAGAACAGCCCCATGGGCGAATAAAAATGTGAGCATTGTACACATTTTCTTTGGGGAGGACTCAACCAACGCGAAATTGAGAAAGGAGTTGTACGGAGTAATTGACCTGATTGCCAACTTTGGAGGGTTAATGGGTCTCTGTTTGGGATTCAGTGGGTTAAGTTTGATAGAACTGGTCTACTTTTTGACGCTACGAGCGTGGTGTCGCATTAAAAAGAGAAAAAGTCTGGAGGAGCGGAAATTCCCGGAGGTGATAAGGAACAGAAGGAAGAAGTCTCTGAAGAGAACGGAAACCACTACGGAACTGATTGATTATGAGGAACAAATGGGGGAGGACGAGGATAGTGGCTACCTAGAAATGCGGTCCATGGCACGGGGTATGATATGTGGAGGAATCCGAAAATCTCAACACGGAGAACAGAGAGGGGATCATGAGGAAGATCGTACGGGGGCGGCGAGAAGTGTTGGCAGGACGGGATTAAATGGGATTTCAATAATCTCTAAGGGACCTGTTCACGAGACTAGACGAGCAATTGAAGCTATTTTGAGGTCGGTGATGACTGGAAAGGTTCCGGGAGTCGAGAGAAGATCTCTGGCTGGAGTACATGATGCAGTAGTTTCTGAGAAAAGGAATGGAGTGACCTGCAATTTGTCTATGACTGAAAACAATATCAGCAGTGGTGGCAATAACGAAGGGATGGCTTCAACTGTAATTAACCTGACTCCAATTTTGGAAGCTGATTTGGGCGCAGAAAAAAATGGATTTCCGCCGCTGAATCTGTGATTACCTGAGGCGTAAAGAAGTACCTGGAGGGAAATTCGGAAGGATGGTGTAGTAGTATCGACCTAACCAGTTAGAAAATTAATTATGTAGTTACGCATTTAATTTGATTCTCTTGTGCTAAACTTCTGTATGTAATTAACATTATTGATTGATTAATTAATTAGTCATGATAATAACAATTCTAATAAAATATCCACGAAAGTTTGCATGAATTATTTTGTGGTTGTCTTGTTAGACGACTGAAGGAGGACAATTTCAAAAGTAAAAATGACATTGATCACCTTTAATATAAAGGGCTTCGTTATGGTGAAAAAATTGAGGCCACTCAGACCTATGGTAGTGGTTCTCAGCTTAAACTCCAACCTTTCTACCTGCTTACTCCACAAATGCGAAGGACATTTTTCCAAAATTCCTGTCATTTTGTGAGCGTACTCGTTAACCCGTGCACAACAAACAAACGTTACAAAAGTTCGGACCAACAAGTGAAGAAAGGCCCAAGCGACGTAAATCTGGTTCCAGGTAAGGTAGTCAGATAGATCAATGCCGTCACTAGACGCTTCCGAGCTGGCGGAGGTAGAAACGAAAAAGTTGTAGAGAGTCAGCCCTACGAAAAATATGTTGACCACCGACAAGGCAAATATTAAGGGGGACAAGAGCTGCTTAAACTTTTCTAAAAGATCGGTCAATTTTTGGTGGTCCTCGACAATCTTTCTCCAAAACTCAGGAAAACCTACGTCCGCTTCCCCTCCTGTCGGGAGGCTACTAGAAACACCGACACGTTTTTTCAAGGGAGCAGTTGCTGATGGTGGCAGTGACTTTTTATTTTTCTCCCGAAAATCCTCCCCTGATATTTCCAGTTTCTGTAAGGTTTCCCTGGCGACCTCGAAATTCAGTTGAAAACGTTTGTATAAGGCGCGAGCTAAGACGGACACGAAAATGTCGCCAAAATTCCAAGCGTAGAGACACCACTTGTTAACAATGAACAAGGATACGCTCAGAATTGGGTGATAGGGAATAGTGTCCTTCAACTTGTGGTAAAAATTCACCAACCAGTATGCCTCCCAAACGGAGTTGGAGTATCCACTCCGGTAAGGATCCCAAGGAAGGGTGGCGTTTCCAGGAACAGCAAACATTTTCCAGTGGCCACTGGCGTTTTCAAGAATTCCGGACATTAATAACAAGCCAACAATTAGATTTATGTTGAAAACGAGACTGGTATCTTCTCGTGAGTAGGTGACAGAGAGACGGCGCCATTGACGAAAACAGAGCAGCAGTTGGGAGGAGGTTCGATACAGATAAATGCAACTAAAAAATGGGTTAATTAATTTAATTAATTAATCAATTATATATATATATAGAATATGTGGTAGAACTGCCATTGTTTTTTTGTTGTACAACTCAACAATGCGGATTTAGTACACTGCCCACTGTATTGTGGGCAGTGTACAAAGTGTACATCATGTTAATTAATTCAGAGCAATGCAGTAAACTCACCGATATACTTATACTCGGGAATAATGGAGCTAAATACAGCATATATGATATGATGAAACTGCGACGGATTATTCACAATTCCGTATTTTAAAGTATTTTGCTCTTCTGGCTAAGTGTTGGCCCTTAAAAGGGCCGTTGGGTTTGGGTTATAATATTGTTTAAATACGCGTAGCACACACCTCACAGTTACACTGCTCGTCATATTTGTTAACAATGCCTTCTTCGCATGGTCCAGGGAAACATCTACCGACATCTGTGAGGAATTGCAGAAACTTCTGTTTTCGGTCAGGAAGTCTTCTCAGAATTTCCCTTTTGTACATCGTCATACCCACGCGTGAATGTCCTCTTACATGTGGCTCAAGGTCGTGCAAAGCTGCTGTTATCATGACATTTCGAAATGTTTGGTACCATTTAATTATTGATCTTGTCGACAGATCCACCTGGTTCCGAACTTCAGTCACTGGTAATTCGACGAAGAAACAGAATAGAAGTTGTAGAACACGGTGCAACCGGGTGCTTCTTTCCCCACAGATTGTGTTTTTCCAAGGATTCAGATTCAAAGTAGGGTGGGGATGTTCACCTCCATCACAGCTAAGACGAAATCCGGCTGCTTGTCCTTTCGCTTCTTTCTTCATTATTAAGCTGCACCGTTTGTTGTCACTTAAGCGGAAAGGACAGTTAAATTCTTCTTCGATGCGAGGTAGTATGCGGAGAAACTCAAAGAGCTTTCTGGCTTTGTCGTCGGCAGCATTCTTAGATGCTTCGTCGTTGCAAACACCTAAAGCTGCTCCTAAGCGGGAAAATGAGGGATTCTGAAGGAAGTGCTCCAAAGATTCGTCCTCAAGTTGAAAATACATGTTTGCAGATTGTAAGCAAACGAATGAGTTGAATGGCCAAAATGCAGAAGCTTTTATACTCAGAGACCGAGTTGAAAATTCCAATCGTGCAGACGGTATCCTCCTCGAGTTCAATATTGGGTGTCGCTGATAGGTTGTTTGGATGACTGGTTATTTTTTACAACTCAGATATCCATACACATGTCGGTAGAGTGATCGATGCGGTGTCTATTTGAGGAAGGAGGCCCTCGTAATGTTAAAATGAAGAGGTAATACCTTTCCATGTTAAAATGAGGAAGAATGCACCCAATCACGTTAAAATAAGGAAGGACAACAATAGTGGTTACGTGCATTTTTAAACTGAGGAATGAGGAATATAAAAAATCACAATGAGTATTGTCGTTTAACGTGGTTGGGTGCATCCTTCCTCAAAATTTTATTAGTGTGGAAGTATGTAAAAAGAGTATATCACCTGAAGGGTTGAATTTTTCGAGTTTTTTTTTTTGATTTTTTGCTTGTATGCTGCCCTAAATGTATTAATTAACATGGGTATCTTATATTACCCGCATCGTTGATGTGTAAAACAAAAAAAATAACGGCAGTTCACTTTAATTTTGAATATAAATGCTTAAGTTGTACACGTAAAATCCAATGCCTCCAAATGCAATTGCGGAAACATTTTGGGCAATCCCAAGTGCATCCCGGTCGCCTACCACAAGAAATTCGACTACGAAAAAGCACACATGGAATCCCAGCATAACTATGACAAGAAATGCAGTGATTTTGGGCATTGTGCAGGGACTCCTGAAATTATTAAAAAGACCAGCAGTCACTATCAACTGGGTATTCCCTCCCTCATTTTAAAGACAGTAAAATTAATTTG
>JAHZNB010006686.1:0-17077 GCA_027744295.1 Callyntrura guangdongensis | reverse complement strand
ATATGTGCTAAACCATGTTTTGTTCCAGCTGTTGTATGCAATCATTCACTCATAAAACTTAAATATATATTATCATGTATATTTGAATGGTTTCCCAAATTATATCATGAATGCTTATATCAATATTGTTTTTGTTTGAACTGGCAAGTGAGTTCAAATAAGGCTTCTCTGTCAAATAAAATTTCAATTGCTGAAAACTACACTTGCGACAAGAATATTTTTGTGCCTTGTTATTTCTTTCATAAAACCGCTCCGATTGGTTAATCGAATAATGGAGTGTATAGATATTCTTTCAAAAGCATCAATGCATTATTAATTCTTACGCATTTATTTCAAAGTTCGCACAACATACAACAAAGTATCTTTTGCAAAAGGCATCGTTATTTTTTTACAGTATGTACTTGTACTTATTATTTAAACAGCAGCAGATACATTTTTTAAAAAATTATTATTTTTTTCATACCATTTATTATTGAAGACATGGACGGCTATAGTTTCGAAACTGTACATATTATCTACGGAGACATACACATAAAGTGAATATACATCACGAGTTTTATCTAAAGTTTCATTCACATGTATTTACTCTAAGTTTGCAAAACGATCAGTTTCATATTTTATACTTTTGCAATTTGTTTATTTAGACTACATTTTTACATCAGGAATGTACAATTACACGTTCTTGTTTATACGTTCTACAATAAGTAAGCATACGTAATTATATTAGTGTGATACTGATTTTTAGTAATGGAGATATTTTGATGATTGCAATTTACGATATTATTATTTTATTATTAAAATAAATATCTCAATCTTTTTCATTATTTAGGAACGCTTACAGTACGCGTACATCTCAATTAGCTGCTACTACTTTTGAACTTTCGACCTTCCATTCCACAACACAACACCCCTCTTATCAATAGCCACTTTGAGTTCACGTATTACGAATCTATTTGTATCCAGAGAAAATGCTTAATTATGTAATGATAGGTTTGTTAGTTGAATAGTCATTAACTAGGTATTAGTACCAGAGAAAGCGGCTGACTCATAGTGTGTCCAGCTACAAAATTCTCTTTCAGTTTTAGTTTAGAGTATAGAAGAAATCATTCTTCAAGATGTTTGCGTTACGATAGGAAGATGATGGAGCAGACAGAGTCGACATCGTTTCGTTCGTAGTTTGTATTACTTTATTATGCTATATAATATATGTCAACATTTTCGTAATAATCATTACAAGAAGCACTTTCCCCCACTTCAGTTAAAATAATCTCTTAAAAGCTTCTTTTCTAACCCAGTCAGCTAGTTATGATAGTCTAGTGTCTGTCCTAAGTAAGGCATCTAAATTTTCAATAATTACGGAGTCTTTAGTAAAGACACTTTAACTACATGGAAAAGAACAGAAAAACCTTTGATTAGCGCGCTAGAGAACTCACGGAGGCGTGATGTAATATGTAATAGATCGGAGAAAAAATTAAACCTACCATGTTACAGTCGAGCAGTATGCCCAATCACGTTTATGCTAATTGTCAGAAAAATACAAAAAATAATCTTTTAAACCGTTTTTCTTTTAAGTAGGGAAAGGAGATCAGTCAGTCCATTACTCATTACCTATTAACTATGTAGCAAACAAAATACAGTCAGAAACTGTAGCTGTCAAATTCATTTAGTGTCATATTATAAAACGAAAATTTTCAGCCTTTTCTTTTTAAACCTAAAAACCGTTTCTACACACACTCTGTTCGAATGCACATGACATATTCCGCCAGTTATCAAAGTGTCGTCAACTGGAAGGTCATAATAGACATGATTTAGTTTATATTTTATACGCGATTTTCCCATTAGTGATTTGGCATTCCCAGCATGGATCTGTTAAGATTTTGCATTAACGGAACTAAGACTGATGGTGGGCCGGCTTCTCGAAGGAAAGGATGTTGTATGAGTTCTGCAGCTGTAGCTCGTTGTGTAGGATCACGAACAAGCATTCGCTCCAAAAATCCAATCAGCCTTGTTGAAACCTACAAATGAAGGAAAGTAAATTCATATAAATATTAGCGACTAGACTGGATACAGTAAAAGGACAGTGACAGTATAACACACGATAAGGTTCTCATAAAACTTAATTACTAACACGTTGGTACGAACCATAATAGGATACGTAATTGTTAGGTTTCATTGTTCATAGGAAAGTTTAGCATTAGATACTAAACACACAACATTGTATCTAATCTGCATACAAGTGTACTAAAATATATTCCCCTACAAAATACAATATTGAATTCTCTATGCTCTGTGTTGCGTCTATTAGAATTTAACGTGTCTCTGGTTATTACCGACACTACCAGATAGCCATAAGATCAAAAAACACAGACTACTGTGTGTTGTTGTAACAAAGCCCTCAACATTTTCATTGCAAATATCAACATGAGGCTAATCACAATCACAGACAATTTCATGGGCGTCTCAGGTTTTTCACGACTCAGTAAAAAATATAACAACTAGAAACAACCTACGTTGTCACCTACAACCTCATCGGAAAGATAGAGAGTACAATAGAATGTAAATTCCTTCCTACTTCGAATAATATCGAACCAATAATTACTTCGCTCATAAAATGGTTCATGCCTAAAAGTAATGGAAACGCGACGAAACGATGCACTTTATACCCTATTTGTCATTGAATAGGTGAATTAACGGCAACCACAAAGTCTGCCAATAAAAACCCTTTGTCATTGTTTATTTCGACGAACAAAAAATTATCATATGGAATATATCAAATCTAAATATTAGAATACAAATGTATTGTTTCGATAATTGCATGTTATGGCTTACTGGTGTAAGTGCTTTTTTCTAAGACTATACAATAGGTTTATAATCAGACTATTGTCAATGTAGTGCCATTATTGAAGCCATTAAAGTAATTTCTCAAATGACTTGCATTTATTGGAGCAAAATCATTCATTCATACACCAAATAACAACAAAATAACTCCATGCTATTTCTCTACAAAAGCAGAGCATTGCAACTCACGGGACATCAGAATGGCTACATGACAGGAAGTCAACTAATTAAATATGTAGAACTCACCCTTCCATCGGCAGCAAGTAAAATAGAGTCACTTTTAATGTCCCTGTGGATCACACCTACAGAGAAAAAAATATTTGGGACATTACTCTACATACATTAGATGAGACATGCCAAGTTATATGCTTAACTTTGAGTTTCTAAAAACGAGCATTTGAAAAGCAATGTATATGCAGTAACAGTGCACAATTAACGTACCTTGAGAATGCAAATAAGCTAGTGCTTTCAAACACTGTTTGCACACCGTTGCAATCTGTTCCTCATCCATTCTCGCATGTGTCACGATATCAGTCAAAGCGCCACCTTCCAGATACTCCATTACAACCCACAGTTCGTCTTCAACAAGGAAACTGTCGTACATTTCGACAATGTTTGGATGATGGTAGTCTCTCATAATAACCACCTACGTAAAATTGAAAAAAAAAAATGTCTTTAGATTATTGAACTTATATAAAGTTATGGTTTCGTCGTGTGCTATCTAAAACCTTTAGCATAATAATTTTTTCTCTGTGAATTTCATGCGAAGATTTTATTAGAATCTCTCATTGGTGTTGAGTATCATTTCATAAAATTGTATTCGTTGTCCATTATTACCCACCGGAAAATTCAGGTTCCGTCAGTCATACCTATAAATGTGACCATACTAGACGCACATCCCGCATATTTTTATCTACATAAAATCCCATTTCTCACGATGTTTATCAGATAATAAACTTCTAAACCTCAACATTTTTACACACATACCTACCCATAACTCACTTGTGATCTAAGCATCCAAATTAATACATTATGAGCAGTAATTTGAGTGTAATCTAGTTATCTTTTTTAAAATTCTCAGTGTAATTACTAATTAGCTAGTAAAACCGTTTTTACTGTACCTCATTAAACAAGAGTTCTCGTCGTTGCTGCTTTCTTTAGATCCATTTTCTTGACAGCGACTTGTTTCCGTGTGGCTTGATCAGTAGCGATGCAAACAATTCCAGTTGATCCTTCTCCTATTTTGATGAAGTTTTCTAAATTCTCCCTAGGATCTCCTGGACTAACTACCATTTGAAGCGCTGCTCGGAACTGCAAAAATATGGACACCGGTAAGATTTCATTGCAAAACAAAATGTTACGACAGCAAACTTTCCGCAGCCGTTATAAGACTAGCTCCTACGACTTACCTGTTCATGTGTAAGACGATGTTGTTCCGGTTGCTGTTGAGGTGGCAGGGGATGAGACTGCGTTGGAGGTTGAGGTGATGGTTTAGGTGGCAACTGGCTTGGTGGCGGTAGATGAGGTTTTTGGTTTTGGTTATGATCCGTCACGGGTGCAAAGTGTGGCGATGGCTTGACCAGAGGAGGAGGTGGGGGATGATGTGTTGGTGGCATACTACTGCTTCCTGGTGGATGGAATTGTTGCTTTGGATGAGGCTGTGGAGGAAATTGTGTTTGCATAATTGTATTTGAACTTGTGCTTTGGATAGGAGACGGCTGTCCGGTGCTAGCACTGGTACCAGTGGTGCCACTTGCACTTGTAGCGCTTCCTCCTGAACTAATTGACATGTGAGCGGTTGTTGTCGATGGGCTTTGTTGAGGAAACCTATTGCTATTGAAATTATTTGCAGACATAGACATTGGAATGGTTGCTTGTGGATGAATTCCTCCTGAAGTGGAAGCTGAGGATGGACTTTGACGGGGGAACGGTACAGGAGCTGGACCGGCATGCTGGCTCATTGCCCCAGGGAAACTTGTACTTGAGCTCATGCCAGAATGATGCGGTGGGACTGGTTGATGATGACTAATGCTAGGGTTGTGGATAACATGGTTGCCATGAATTGAGCCATTTCCGTTACCATTAATATGGTTCCACGATGGCGCACCGGATCCGGACGATGGCAGAGGTGATGGCCCATGCCCATTAATCTGCTGATTTGAATTAGTCGTTGATCCATTCCACTGATGTTGCTTAATTGGTGGTTGGGGCGGGTGTTGTTGGGCTGATGGAAAACGATTATAACTTTGTGTAGCAGCTGCATTGGTTGTGCTATTCAGAGGTCCATTGATGGATCCCTGGTAGCTGTGAAGGGATGTCGTGCTTGGAAGTGGTACAGGACCAGGACCAATTGGTGAAGGTTCCTAGGATTAGTACCCAATTCATTTTTAGGTATTACATTCAACAAAATTTTACTACGTTTATAAATAAAGTTACACTAATAGAACCCCATGAAGCCAATAGCAAGAGAGATAATTGACATGCTAAGCCATTCAGAAGAAATGTGAAAATGAAATGTACTTTAATAGAACCCATAGATTGGAATTAGTACTTGTTGGAACTTGTGCGAATACGAAACTCCGTTATTGCAACTTTGGTCAGGCAATTTTTTAGTCGTGTTCTTTTTCGATAAACAAAATGTAATTATAACTGCCAACAATCTCATCAGAAACACATTATCTTGCTTTCATATCATTGTAAAAACATAATGGTAACTTTCTTTGTCATGTGGTTAAAAATGCATAGGTTCAGACAAAAATATTTTTCATTTGCTGTTATAGTAAGTAGGTACAAGAGAATGCGTCGTTAAATTATGCCCGGTAACAATAAAAAACAGTAGCATAATGCTTCAGCGGTGTTGGTGTGAGTAGGTATGTACCTACAGACATTCCATTCCCACCACTGCTACGCTGTACCAATACCGATACCAGCCTTCAAGGTGATGCCTCCATGTTCATATTCATAATAATCATAACATAACGCAAAAGAATCACATCTCTCAAGCGTCATCGGTCATCGTTCCATTATTATTATTCATCATTCTTATTCACCCTTCTTAACTCGACATTTGACAGCAACCAACTGTTACTGCTTTGTTACACGCCCATATCATCTTCACCATTACTATGTAATTTTTAGCATAAAAACTATTGTGCGCAGAATTTTCTTGCGTAACGCATCCATCTTATATTACTCTGTGACGCTGCATCATTTATGAAAACTCCACTTGATGCTGTTTGGAGATTTTAGACAAATAGGTAGATCTGATCTGTGTGATGGTGGTGGCAGTGGCATTACTGGCGTCTCAATACTTGCTTCAACATACCTAGCTATGTCGAAAGAATTCTTATGGTAGTATTTAGGTAGGTATATTTAATATACAACCATTAACCACAACAAGCAAATTTGCATCGTCGTCGTCTTATAATCATAGCACGAGACGAAAGTGGTTTTCTGTGTTGTACTTCTATGTGCCGTATCTGAAGCGTAAATTTTTTTCATATCACTATTATTCTATTCACTACTTCGTCGAAGGAGTAGGAGTGTGCAATGTGAAGACAAAGTCTAGGCAATAATGCATTGCATAATCATAGATAACGCTATTAATGATAATGTTTCCGACAAAATAATGGGTTGAGTCACATTTTAATGTTGAAGAAAACTCTTTTTCGACTGGGATCATAATCAAACGCAACCCGAAGAACTTTTTTCAAAGACGAGTGTTGACGGAGACTTGTACTCCACACGCTAGAGAAGTCGGTGCAGTAATCTTGTAAAGTAGTTAAGGCAGTAGTTGGTTGGTAGTATTGGTAGTAGTATGTTAAAAGTATCTGCTATGTTTTGATTTGCACACGATATTTATTCTGCATTTGACAGCGCGATGAACCACGGGTTCACATGTATATTATTAAGTCATGTTGATACAGCAAGCACGAGTGAACATTGAAATGCAACCCTTCACTTTTTGGGATAAATTGAAATTTTTTATTTGAATATGATTATCAGTTGTCAAGTTCTGTATGCTTATCTGCATTTAGTACAGCTTGTATATGACTTCTCGATTATCATATGTTGTTGCACATGTAAATACGGTTAAATAACTGTTATTAAATTATTAAACGGTCAAAATTGTTGATCATTCATTATTATAATTAGTGGAAAGGGAAACCTGAAAAAGTAATTTTTTATCATCTTTTTCTACAATCGCTTAATTTATGGTTTGTCGACAGCTCAAAAATCTTTAGTAAAGGTACATGAATTCAGGAAAACAAAATTACGAATAGAATGCTTAGGTATTCCGGGCTGCAGGAACAGGGGGACATGGGGGGAAAGTCTTATCCTGTAATGTTAGTTAATTTTAAGTCCCATAATCTACGTAATGTTAAATCTATGAATTCCTGGGGGATTTGTCCCCTCACCCCCAGTTGCTGTAGCCATGATGCTATGTATAACGTCTTCAGTTGAAAAGTGCGATTTGTTAACACAGAGATCCTTCTCCTTCTCTAGTTAACAAGCGTAAACGAATTTGAAAACATTCATAACGCAGTAATATTTTTGATGTCATTTGAAAAATCGCTGGTATGAATGAAGAGTCAACACACATACCTATCTAGTGTGCGCACCTGCACCTTTGACAGATGACAAATGCTAATTTTGCATGGAACTCATGAGTCTCGTTCGTTAGGTGAAACGTGAATGTTGAACCAATTAACCTTTGTTAGTAATGAATCAAAAGTGCATGGTGCATGGTCCTGATTTTTACTCTATGTAATGTAACGTTTGGTACTATGTAAGCGGTACCATATTGTTGTGTTGTATCTACTGTAAATAGTTCGTAAATAAATACTTCAAAATACACTTTACTCCGTTTGCTTCCCTCACACTCGGTACTCTCTCCCTCCCTCACCTGTGTGTCTCCACCAGCAGCATCGCTATAACTTATAATCTTATTGCCTCCTGTATACGAAAGTGGTAGAGATGAACACGAACGTGCAGATGTCAGTGGTGGTGCGGTTAGTGAACCAAACAGAATTTGCTTCTGTTGTTGTACCATTGTGGTAGTACCACCATCATCACCACCCCTGTTTTTTACTCCTGTTGCAGCCGACGTCTTAGCAAAACCCAAAGATGAACTTGATGATGATGTTGTTACTGCAGTATTTTTAACGGGCGGAGCTGAGCTAGCAGAAGCTATCAAGAAGATACTCGTTGCATTTGTGCGTTGTCGGTTGTTACTTCGAAGATAATGCTGGCGACTTGTAGGATGTATAAAATTGAGTTGCTGTTGATGGTTGTGGGGATGATGATGATGATGATGATAATAGTTATGTGGATGCAAATGACCATGTGGTGGAAGAGGTGGCGGTGCCACTGCGGCTTGAAATGTCAAATTGTTTTGCCGTTGATGTAGTAAAGAAAACATCGACGGTGTATAATTCGGCAATGCCATAGGTGGCTTCTGCATACACAAATAAGTATGCAAATGCTTAATGTAATCATGATAGTATTTGCAGTTTATCTTGAAATTGAAACTGGTTATTTGTTAAAAAGACAGTGCAATGGGTATACCTATGTACTGACATATGTAACGGTCAAACTACGGTGACTAATTTTTAGCGTTCGTTAAAAGGGGGAAATCTCTGTTTGAGAATTTTGTACGAATACATGGATTTAAGCTTTATAATGTGCAAGTAAACTACAATTAACTGAAATTATCATGAGATGCAACGTTACAACACACTTGGGACACACAGTTACTAAATTGCATACACTACACTATTTTAATGAAATAATCTGCCCGTGAAGTTTTTGAGAAATAATAAAGCTTCACGGCACTTGTTTAATTAGATATATTAAAATGTTGAAACAGAAAGCACACTGTTTAACCTAAAAAAAAATTCTGCAACACAACATATATAAAGGCCGAGGGCAGTAAAAAAGTGGCCATGAATAACGAATCATGCTGTATGTATATGAAATGACAAAAAGGCAACAATTTTAAATTTGAGTGTGTAAACGAAAATAAAAAATAATTTGTCAACAGGACGGGAACGGGATTGCATGAGTATATATACATACCTATGTACCTACTTTGAATGTTAAACTGCACTTTGCTTACTGATGCGCTTTATTACATCTTTACTTACGTGACGTAAGTCATGTCTGTTGCTGCCTGCCTCTAACATTAACAACCCAACAACGTCAGCTAGACTGTTAAATAGCGTTTATGCCAGTATATATTTGTCCGTTCTCAAATGGATGACGGTGTTTAATTTTTTTTACAAAAGATATACGTGCAATGTTTATTTAGAACAAAGAAAAAATGAATTCCTGTTATGATATACGGAAAAGTAATTTGTAAAAGAATACATGATTTGCTTTCAAACGTTAGCTTTTTTGGACGACAGCTCACGCAAGTGACGCAAGTATAATCGATTCTAATTTAAAAATTTGTCAATGAGAGATTATCACAAGAGAGAGTGGAGACAATTTACAAAAATTGTTTCCACCTTTCAATCTTTAACTGCTGCGATTTTTGTTACCAAAACATTTGAAAGTTATCTCGTGCACAAAGGGTGAAAGTAAAAAATAATTACACACTTAAATTAATTACTCTTAATATAAGCACGTCGAAAAGCCTAAAATATTTGTAATTACTAATTAGGTTAGAATAGCATGCGCTACGCTTAATTTTAATTGCGGTGGGAGCAGATGCGCCAATTTTGTTTACATTCATCATTCAAATGTCTTTTGTTGTTTGTTTTAATTCCAGCGCTACTTTTGTACAGTGATGAATTGCAAAATTCAAACAAAGAAAATTGTTCGCCAACAATGAAATTAGTCGATTGTAAACATGCATACATTAAAAATAAATAAGCAAATAAACAAATGATGCATAATAAAGATGTACGTACACATCAGACATTTGAAAGTGAACCTTGGCATGCGCATGTATACAATTGCAAAAAAAGACAAGTTTGTTGTCATTACAGGCCTCTAATGCTAATGAGTTTAGCTTCAAAAATATACACAATTAAAGCGTAAAGAAGCGAAAGATTAAAGGAGTGTATACCCAATGTAAATGATAAAAACAAAAGAAAAGGAATTAATTCTAAAATACTTACATTTTCTGTGACATTGTTCACAATTGTCGAAGAGGGGATTGGCGAATGGGGATCCATTTGTCTATTCCCTGCGTGATGTGGGAAGAAACCTGCGTTTGAGTTTGCATGATGATGGTGATTATTCGTTTGGCCGGGTATGAAATTGTTTGCAGCAGTGTTAAAGGAATGTGGCGGGAGATAACCGGGACCGCTTTGTGAATGACGGGGATCTTCTTCGGGAACTGATGGAGGTATTCGGAAATTTTTTCGCAATTGTGGAGGGGTTGAAGAGCGAAGGGAATTTGATCGTGCCACGCTTGATGTTTTTGGTATGCCTTCTGCACTTACAACAAGTAGTCGGCCACCATCCCCACGTACCACCGTCTGTTTAGTAAATGCATCATTTATGTTTTATCGATATTTTTTTTCAAAAAATAACAAAAAGGAAGTATTGTGTTAATAAACGTATTGAAAGCTTGCTTGATTACCTTCAAATCTAATATTTCCGTGTGAGTAATTTCTGATGGATCTACTAGTGGTAGCGGCCGATTCGTGCTTTTCAAAATCTGATTATTTCCAACTATGCTGGCCCACTGGGGAGGTAATCCAATGAATTTCCCTTCCTTCTTGTCATACCCAGTGTGAACACGATGTTCAAAGTTGGTTGGCTGACTAATTAAAACTTTCTTTTTCTTTTTTCCAAACATTTTGACTTATTTATGGTCAAACCTGTCAGTTATGGCTTGCTTTCTTTACGCTCTTCAGTGGCATCTGGTTGTAATTTCACATAATTTATCACATGTCATTAATGCAAACTTGAGCCGGCTAAGCTTCTCTAATTCCTTGCTACTTGCACATTTTACACAATCAGTGTGTTGTCAAACAAATCACAGTAAACCAGAGGCACTTGTTACGGACACAATGTGTGTAAATCCTTTTTAATTTCACTGTGACAATGACGTTGAATGCATGGGACGGACGGACGTTGGACGGATTACGTTTATTGCATTTCTTATTTAGGTTTCATGTAAGTTGCTCGTGTCTTCATCACAGTGTATAACGCATATCGAAAATATAAAAAAACGCAGCACAAACCGAGTGATGAAATTATTATCTACTTCTGGATTTGGTTAAGCACAATTGAATTGACAAGCTTGTTATCGTCCCACTAAGATGGTTATGTGTTTGATGAACAGTTTGAGTAATGTTGTCATTTATGGGAATTGACACTTTCCTCAAAATAATCAAGCGATTTCACGTTAAAAGTTTTGTAATCGTTTGTATGATGGCAACAGATATCTTCAAATCACTTATTGGTGTGCTGTGCAGTAGCACGGATGAAGAGAAAGTGTAACTGGCTGTTAGAACCGAAGAAAATATGTCTGTTATTTTACTAGCTACGGTACGGTGATTAGGGTCAATATTGTCGATCGGAAGCAGTTAATGACGATTTTACGTTACTCTCATAGATTCACGTATATCCGCTGAATAATAATAATAATCGTGAAACTGTGTTGGGTTTGGATAAAGAGTCAATGTACTGTACATAGCATTATCACATTATTACTTATCTGATAGATAACGCATAAATAGAGAAATTTCTGTTTTGTAATAATAGGCACATTTGTTTATTTGTATACACGCATTTCTTTGAGCAGTAGCACGAGCTGAAGCAAAGGTTATCTTTGTTGTTATCGAGCCGAGTACGAGTGCACGCTGAAGACGATAATGAATTGATATGCGGTTTAGTGTATTAAGTGTGTATCACTTTACTGAATGGAATACTGGCAATTGCCTACTGCTGGAACTCTGGAAGATGAAAGAGATGAGAGTAATAACGCTGTAATTGAGGGTCAGTCAAAAACGAAGATGTTCAAAGTTGCAAGTCGGCATATACAAATGTACTAATGTATGTAGTTGAAAGATAAAATTGGTGAACTTTGGAAATGACAGACAGCAGTCATCTTTTTACAAAAGCATTCATGTCACTTTCGTAAATTATGTAAATGGCACCATGAAGGACGGAATGTCTTAAGAATACTGATTTTATTGCTGTATTTCTTATTTCTTAATATTTTATGAAAGTGATGAATTAAGATTTATGCAGAGTTTATTGTAAGGCACCTGGAATGTCTTAAGAATACTGATTTTATTGCTGTATTTCTTATTTCTTAATATTTTATGAAAGTGATGAATTAAGATTTATGCAGAGTTTATTGTAAGGCATCTGTACATTTAAGCACTGTTACTGTTCAAGAAAGATGATCAAGGCACACAGTTCAGCGTTGAACTCAAAACAAGCTAGACTATTAATTTAAACAGTTTAAATAAATTGCACAATGCTAGTTATCACAAAATAGGTATATAACCTTACTTTAGATCCTGTCGTGTCAACAAGAAATAATTAATCCTATTGCTTGACATGCGTACGATGAACTTTTATTAGGTAAGAGTAAGAAGTACAGGCACATGACACAACAGAAAATGTCAACCATGAATAATGTGATTTATTGTTTAACTTTAACGAGCGCACTTCTGTCACAAAATATAGCTGTTGTCTGTCTCTAGCTCTCTGGCTGTAATAAACGAAGCAGTTTTCGGGCTTGTCTCGCGTGACAGCATTAAAGTCGTATGTTCTTAGGTAGGTACAATAAAATATTTTCTATTTTGTTCTTCTTGCTGATGTAGGAAGTACGGCGGTACATAACGGTGGCAAACTTCACTAGTTGTATACCAGACAAAATAACTTTATGTTGTCAACTTCAACTACTCTCCATAGTCTATAAAGTTGGTAGAAATCCAATACTCTGTGTGGCTTATAACTTCTGCGCAACAATCGCAAATTATAATCAGAGGAAATTTATAAGACACCAATTTTACGGAAGCAGTGTTCAACCCTTGCTTGCGTAAGGTAGAAAACCGTTGTGGTAGAACTGCTTATGCATGACTGATCAAGACATGCTAGAGCTCTCTTCAAACTTTGGACCTTGTCACATATAAAAATGGTAAAAAGAATGCCTAAAATCACATTTTCCATATGATAATGATATCAATATCACCAATAAGAATTTTTCCTTTCTGCTTGCTTGCAAGCTCTATAATCTTTATTCGTTGCACAAGCACATTTTTTATGCTTATTACTGCTTATGATGGGCATAGAGAGGTATATTCTCTTAGCAAATTAAATCGATGAAAACGATTTCACAAACCAAAAAAAGAAATCCAATTCTGAATTTTATAAAAAAAGAAGAAGCAGCATTATTATTATTCCTGCTGCTGCCCAGAATGCTCTTCATGTTCTCACTGTCACCTTTCAAACACAAAGCCTACAACAAATTAAAGGATTGTTGTTGAAGAATTTAAATAAACAATAAAGAAAAATATACAGGGGGGAACATAATAACATCCAACAATCCACCACCGAAGCTCGCCAGTATATAGCTGCATAGCAGAAGAGTATGGTTATATCGCATAGCTCAATCTTCTCCGCTTTATTATCCAAAAGTGGGCAGTAATAATATTATTTTCAGAAGTCAGGAACAGCTACAACAACAGGCAGACAACAAGGTTGTTGGTTGTAAGTAAAGCAGTAATAACATGTTATATCACTAATATTCCCGACTGGTCTTCTGTTTCTTCTGCAAGGTGTGTGTGTGAGTGTGAGTACACCAGCGTAGATAACTTACGGTGAGGTATTACGCTGAGCTCTAGTACTAAACAAAAAATAAGCACCTTACTCTCTTTCTAGTAAGTCTTCCACTTGCACAGCTTTACTCTCACCGTTTGTTCGTATCATAATATACGAATTTTTCTGACGACGACGACGAGGATGAAAAGTGGATAGCCTTCTGGGGTTAAATTTATAACACGTTTGCATTTGCCGTGTACAGAGGTAAACTCGTATACACAGCAAGGTACATAACATATATTCTTTAATGAATTGTGGAAGGAAGAACGGAGGAACGGTGGTCGAATGGTACACCTACCAGACTTTTTTTGACTAGTAATCATTCAAAAGGGAATTTTTATAGATGCTCCTCCATGCAACGTCCTCCAACAATACAATGAAACGATATGGCCGAGCGTCCTTTTGATTTCCTCCTCACCACCACACCAAAAAGTTCGTCTTACCCTTGTGCTGTGCTGCTGCTGTTGTATCCCTCTTGCTTCCTCAATATCCTCAATCCTCACTCATATTTCGAAGGAGTATCCCAAAGGCCAGCTAAACTAAGGTAGCTATTTACTATATTCTCTGGTACAACAGACACAACTCAACTGTTATCAGACTGTCTTATTATCTTCATCACCCATTCAACATAGGATACTTTTTGTTTCAATTCCAGTTTTTATTATAAGGTTAATGCTGTGACTTGTGTGCTTTTAAAATGCTCCTTGCTCTACCTGCACAAAATCTTAGGGTCTGGTTTTTCTGGCGAGCAGGTTCACTTGCACATCTTGCGCTTCCATCATATATAACAATGAACAGAGAAAAACCTGACGCAGCAGCCCTATAAAATTTCCAACACTCAAGAAATATTTTAGAGTTACTACAACTTACTGCGTCTCACATATTATACGTACTACGATTACGATGAGTACTCACTGGGCACATAGTAAGCAGTAAATCTTACTACCATAATATCATCATCAACAACGCGTTACTTTTGTGAACTAAAGCAATGGTACAAAATGAAACTCGTCAAACGAAGCAAAACTTTCTTTATATATCTGCACTACAGATATTACATATTGCTGCAGTTAAAACTTGAATTTTACCTGTGTACAATCTGTGTAAACAGCATGTATGTACCATAGTATAAAACACATTATTTTTATATGAAAAAATATTATATACCTCGAGTGGAGTATGATTCGTCATCGCCACAAAAGTATTGAGTTTACCGTGATCAGTGATCACCACACCATACAGCTTTAAAGGCGAATAGATTTTTTCTTATGGCATATTAGGTAACATACATGCATCTCATTGTAATTTCGAATAGGACTAGTATGAGAGGACATTAGCAATATATAGCAAAAAAAGTGCAATGATACCAGTTCATGTTTATCATTGCATCAATGTAATTTATATTCCTAAATGAAAATACCAACATAAGATGTGTTGACTACAATGAGAGAGTTGAAACGTAGTAATGGAGTTATCCTTGAAGCCGTACATTAAAGAGGACCTACAGACGAAAACTTTTTGTAGCGAATCTATAGGAGCTCTAAGCTTGTGCTTATTGCAGCAATAATGCCTACCGCCTTCATGTTGTATTTTGTATCTACACCAGACACAATAACAATATTATTATGAATTCTGAATGACCAATATGGACATTTCATTATTGTAGTACCTACTTAAGCATAAAGAAAAGTCAAAATCATTCTAAAATCTTGATTCTTGACTTTTACAACTGACCGAAAGCTATATTGGCCAGTATAAAACATCAACAACGCTATTACATTATTGACTTTCAATTTTATTTATAAAAAATCAAATGACACGACGTAAGTATTTTCTGAAGCAAGATTTTTTCAGATAATGATATATATATTTATATATATATATTTATTGGTAAATAAAAACCGAGAGCCCCTAAATATTCAACTGTTTAAAGAATGGTTCGTCGCAAATGTATCGGATAACTGCATGAGTATGAATATGATCATGAAAGAAAATAACAACTGAATTACATAGTGTACCTAAATGTGTCTTTGTGTAGAACCTAAGGTATATATTGCCATACAAATACAGTTTACGCAACACTGGACAGTGAAGTAGTAGACTACAAGAGACACCAAACAAACATACAAAATTAAATCTAATGTCCAGCTTATAACTTTATAACATCGTAAGTAATTTGAGACTAAACTAAAAATCATGTACATATTGAATGTTTAAAACAAAGCAACGGCTCATAGCTTAATACCAATATAGGTAGCTGTATTGTCAGTTGGGTGTGCAACAGAATTGTCAGCCAAAAAAAAGCAGAAAGAAAAACAAGATTAGAAACAGGTAAATACACACATGACGCCCGTTTGCGTTTGTTCTCTAACCGACACACCTGAAGAGATGTGTTAAGCTGTTTGTTCAGGCAGACATCATTCATGAAATACATTTTCTTTTCAAGACGGGTCATGTGCACATGTTCATAAATAAATATATTTTTAGTACATTTACGGCTTGTACACGTAGTGCTGAATTTTATTGTAAGGAAAAATGGAAGAACTATAACAAGGTTCTTGAATAACTCAACTAGCAACTAGTGAGGTGTAGTATTAACGCAATTGAATTGTTTTACAGAAAGCTTGATAGATTGTCTTATTATGTTCACACATGATCAGATTCTTGAAAAATTAATAAAAATGATAAACTATATATTATATTAAAGTAAAAAATATTGACCTCCGCATTGCCCCGAGTTTGAAGTAACAGCGAATATTAATTTTGAACTCTGGCGAAGAAAAAAACATTTTTCACTTGTCGTACCTGTGTTAGAAGAGCACGTAATAGAAAGGTAGGTATCTTCGAGCTTTAAGGGTGAAGAGTTATCAATAGAAAGCTACAGAAGCTAACAAGTATGTCTGATATACTTAACGTAGCATGTATGGTGGCAACTGACTGCCTGAACACTGACACAGGTGCAGGTCTGTGGAGAAAAGGCGTCACCTGCACCTAGACGGATAGGGTTGCACCACACTTTGACAGGCATTCAGACATGAAGTGAAGGGTCGAATTCATCCATCCCAATGGAACGGAAATGATTATACACATCTAGGTTGGGATTGCATGATAACCTGAAACGAATAATAGCTTTCTCACATTCACTAATTTTATTTCTTTCCCCTATGGTAGCAAGGAGCAACTTTTTTCGCAGCATATGTCAATGTAATTCCAGTTGTGATACAAAAATACAAGTACATATACCTACTTTCCATATTACTTTATTACATTGCAACGGTTTTGTTGTAGAATAATCATCAATTATTGTCAATTGAACAGGTGAAATATATGTTAAAATATTGCGTGTGAACCTGCTCGTTTTTCCGTCGTTCGTAGGGTTCCAATTTTTGCATTTTGTGCGTAGGTCATTTCTGATTCAGACTTGTAGCCAACCCTTTTGTCGAATCTA
>JAHZNB010006685.1:0-20925 GCA_027744295.1 Callyntrura guangdongensis | reverse complement strand
GGCAGCATCACCAAGAAAGTGAGAGAGACTAGACTGGCAGAGAGAAAGAGAGTAATAAGCAGACTACCATTTGGAAGTTTGTTACATCCTAAAACCTACTTTTGAAATGTTAAGGCTGTTGTATATTTCTTCTAAATTTTACCAATTTCAACATGAGCACAGCTTAATAAACTGTAACAAGCAACGTACATCGAACATTGAGCGTTGAGAAGAGAAACATCTCTCTATCGTACAAGCACATCCTCAAAAAAAACCTGCTGTGACCAAAACGTATAAAAGTAGTTATAGGTCCTCACAATTTTTTGTAAAGATTCTTCCTCCGAGAGAAAGCACATCAGGCTAGAGTAATTCCGTTGAAATACGCAGTTAGCGATACGGCGCTGAGTCAGCAGGAAGTGCTTATATACGATATTATAGATGAACTTTATGGAAAAACAATGTTGCATAATATTCCACTATCGTTAGATCACACGGTGGTTTGCATGTGAAATGGAAGTAGGAAGGAGTGTAGCGCCGGGTTCCAACCCGGTTCAGTTTGTCTTCACTGTTGCTATTGTACTAAACCCAACTGCTGTGCACTACCGGGAACTTTACAGTAACTATCAGTACCGGTACACTACGTTTAACGCAGAATACTGTCTCTCTTTCTCCCTCACCCTGGCCTGTTTGGCCAACGAGGCAAGAATTTTCATGTAGTGCAAATATTGAACAGTTTTCGAGTCGTTGAAATAGCAAGGTGGATGATGTTGGTGAAAGTAGTGGATTACTTCAAATGATCACAATCACGCTCCTTTTATTTTTATCTACTTTTTACATTCCCCCTACCACTGCTACTACTCCGATGTACTTTTGCTCGCAGACACATCATTCAAATTGTTTATGAAGAAAAAATCCTGTCAAAAGAAAGTATTCATAACATCATCATACGGAAATGGCGGTGGCGCGCCCCGGTGTGGCATGTGTGTCTGTGTGTGTTTGCGCTTTCCTCAATTTATTTTCCTAACTCATTTTTACCGTACGCATATTCATCCAACAAGGAGCTTTCACCATACTACCTAGGCATTTTTAACTTGCAATATTTTCGTACTTTATTTTCGTAGATTAGAGGAGTTGAAAGAATCGTGCAAAAACTTCTTTGCCAAATATTGATTCCAGCGGCAAAGAGGAAAAACTCGTAGTTTAGCTACTTATGCATCTATTCGAAGAAGCTCGCGTCACCAGTGTGCGCTGCTACCATCGTCAACTACGTACCTTTTGCGTTTAAGAATAGAAGAAAGCACAGACTTTCCTTTTTCTGAGGTCAGAGTTTTATGTTCTTTCTTTTTCAAGAAAGAAACTCTTTAGTTTTTAGTACACGGTGTGTGTGCATATATGTATATAGGAATAGTAATAATAATAGTAATAATGATTTAGCCGTTGGTTGAAAAACCTTGCCATATATTCGTGTGGGCTTATGCTTTCTTAAATAACAAAATGAGAGAAGGAGATGGAGGAGGTGGAGGAATAAAAGTAAGTTGGTTTAAGGGCGAAAGTTTATCTTGGAAATGAAAGCCTTCCCTCTTCCTCTTTTCCTACTTTTCTCCCCACCAAAAATGCATGAATCATTGGCTAAAGCAGTGCTAGCTCTAGACGAAAACTAACAGATGTTGGCTAATGCAACTACGCTCGTTTTTTTCCTTTGACTGCTGCTGCAATAGTTTGCAGAAGAGAATGAGAATGCATAAACGCGTAATTGAATTTTCATGTGTGTTAGTGGTTCTCTTGCCTAATCCATTCCCGTTTTGAAACTGAGCAACGCTATTGAATTTCACCAACGAGTACCGAAAATCAAACTAATCGTGTGGTACTGCTGATAGTGGTGACGGTGTGGCGGTGGTGGTAGGTAGCCTCTTTCTCTATAATGTCATCATAACTTTGTCAGGTGGCGAAATTTGGGGTGTAACAGGAAATTAAGAACGTGCTACACAAGAATGTACATAAAATGAAAGGAATAAAGGGATCAAACGCGAGAAGAAAGTTATTTCTATATCATATCGGATCAAATTTTCAGAGCGCAGAAGGGATCTTAATAAACGGATTATCCGAGAGGTTTATTGATTGATTCCTTTTTGGCGGGCATCCCTAGCAGTATATAGGTATCTAACTCTCCTTCTCAGAAAAAGGGTTAAAGTGTCTTAAATTAAATTTCCGGCCTTTGTGAAACGCTTGCAACTGAAACGTTTCTGTCGACAGAAAAGATTACCAGATACTAGTATCCTTACCTTTAACAGGACTATTCCTCATTTTCCATTTGTTACAAGTATAGTGTTTCAACTTTCAAAGTCTTACCACTACTACAAACGAGGAACAAGCCATTATTGTCAACTGCCATAAATCTGCCTGGTTGACAACAACTTGCTAACATGTTTTATTATGGCCTCGTTTCAGTGGTTGACAGAGTGTACTTGAGAATCGCTTTACTCAGAAATGAAAATTTCCAGAGTCCAACTATTTTCTTGGTCCATCTTTGCTAGTATATAGCTTTCTCGTCAGCAAACAACAAAAGACTTGTGTATATTCCCTTTGGTGTCATCTTTGACTATGCACCCTCGTACGACATCGACAAGGAAAATAAATTGAGAGGATGTGTGTGTATTATGAGGAAGGAATACATTTACTCAATATTGCTACCTGTATGTGTATACCTGGCTGGCTCTCAGGGTAAAAAAAAACCTGAATGATTTTGTCCAAAACGTAAATTTCTTTTCACAAATAAAGGGGTCTACGTCGAATGGGGAGTATCAGAAAAAAATATAAAAGTTTCTGTCAAAACTCAATTGAGTTTTGAAAAATGATGTTAGATTGGCCTGTGGCTGTTCGGTGTTAGTTTCAAACATGGTCGCATTTCTGTGTAGCAAAAATATCGTACGTATACATTATTCCCTTGTGTACTAGATGATACACTGATATTTTCTTGTGATACAACACAAAAAAGACACATAAAAACGCACCTGGAAAGATGTCTGTATATTTTTCTATTATCGACTCGCAGAATCGACGTGAAATTGGGATAGGCAGGTACTACACACAGACAGGCAAAGAGAGAGAGAGTCAAGAGTACATAGCCAAGCATTCCTTTTTCTGGGAAAGTTCGTGCAAGTATGTAATAATCACATTGAAAGCAAAGAGAGTCGTCCTCAGACGTTGCCTGTATCCCCTGTTGTTCCTCTTTCCAACAAACAACCGACATCGACATGAGACTGTCGACTACAAAGTTGTTGCTTTTGAGCTGATCTATCAAAATGTGAATGAATTCATTCGCTTTTCCCCCAGATACATCCAACACGTTTCCGCGTGAGTACGGAGACTGTTCTTCATTTTCATTTCAAACAACAACACCATTTGTGCGAGTGGTGTATAAACCGGTATGCAATGTCTTTGATGTACATGTAGAGGAAAATAACGTTTCTTTGAAATGAAAAGGTGAACGGCAGAATTATTACATTCCAATGAAAGGAAGATATTGAAAACTGTCATGTAAAATACTTTACAGAATGAAGGAGTATGTTAGTGTTGAAAGAAAGCATAAGAGTTTTTGCAATCACCGCCGTCTTCGTCATCGTCATGATGTTCCATAAGAGTTTAGCTGAAAGGCTTATAAAAATCTGTTATGACAAGATGTAGCACAACTCTTTTTATTCGAAATCCGGATGGGAAAAAACTGGGAATGGGATGGGGTTCGGAAAATTCTGGAATCCAATTCTAGCTTTGGGTTGTTTGTATCCGAAGTTGACAGGCTGCAATCAACGATTTTTGGGTTTGAAGAAAAGCGCTCTATTTTCAAGCGTGATACGTATATAAAAAATCATGTACTTGCATTGGGAATTCCCAAATGATATTTTTTATCTTTGTTTTTTCTTCGATGTTTGTAAACATTAACGATGGGAATTCAGCGTGTGGTTATGCTAGCTGAACATGTATTTTTGCTGTGGCGTTTTGTAAAAAAGCTTTTAGCAATGACTGTTTGTCTGATTTTGTGCTATTTTAAAAGCAGTTTTTGGAGAAAGTTAGAGCGAGATAGGTTGTTTCCTTTTACGTTATGAAATTTAAGCCATGTAATTACAAATTGACAATAGGAGCGTGTAAATAGGAACAACGAGGTAAGCCCGTTTTCATTTCGTTAGAAAGTAATCACGATATACATAACTGGCTATTATTTTTTATAATGAAAACATAACTGAAATTCGAAAGTATTTGCACGATAAACGAACTTTTATAGTAAAAATAAGTATTTCACTATTCTCTAAATTAGATGTTATATGGGATGGTCGGAAGTAGCAAATTCATTGAGTTCCTAAACTCACTAAAAATTCAAAAAAGTAATATAAATTAACATGTAATTTTTACTTGTAATTATGTACATTTTAATTACAACAAATGAATTTAGCGTGCTTTTATTGTCGTAAATTATCTACGGTATACACGTTTGTGTAGGTATATGCGTTAGGTAAGAAATAAATACATAATGTGTTTAAATCTAAACGATTCATTTTTCTAAAAATGAACCACGTAAAAAAGAAATTAATTATTTCGCACGCGTAATATATTATGAACCTATACAAATATACACCGCTACGTGCATTCCATTCCTCTAGTTAACCTTCCTTACAGGCATCGCAATGAATAATTCCATAATATATATTGCGCGGAAGAAATCCTCAAATCAGTCTACCACAACTTTCTCCGAAACTATTAATTATGCATCCTTGATATAATATTATTACAGCTTCAATTCTATTCAAACTTTCAATTCTACTAGAAGTTGTACCAACAGTATTAGAAATGTTATGATGATAAATTACAGCATACTACCAAGTTCTACTTAGGGATCCATCCATAGTCACACTATAACAAATTTTGTCATTAAAATATTATGTTCAATTTAGTTAACCAAATGATACGATCATAGTGGAGCAGGCCACATGCTCAAGTCACGAACACTGGAGCATCGGCATATTGCTGCATAGTAGAATCCTGAGCAACAACCGTATCGTAGAGCGCCGGAATCTGAAGCATCAGTACCATGCAAAGCTGTGAACACAATTATTATGCATGTTTTTGTTAAAATTATAGCACAAAAAATTTCCCCTATATACTTCATCTACAACTTACACTTCACATTATTAATCCATGTAAAATCTCAACCGCAAAACATAATACAATGTAGGCCAGGGTAAAGTACTAGAGATTTAAAATTTCGCTGAGTTTAATATTCCGCTTCATTCTTGTCATTCATAATATCATCCCCACAAACGACATCAAATATGCAAGTGACAAACGCGCCGAGTTTTTAGTGTTCTCATCGTATGTTAATAAATGAGATCTTTCCATTTATGGCGTGATTCCATACAAAAAAGAGACAGGCACACATCACCATAATGACCAGATTTCTCCTCGTTTTATTTACGTACCGTAAACAATCCGGTGGTGCTGCACTTTGTCTGCCATGATGTGCCCCTCTGCCCCTGTACAGCCGCATTTTTGCACGTATTTCAACCCACGTGGAAAATCCTTTTAAACATACCGTCATTTCCTGTGACATTTCGAAGTGAGTGATAAACTCCAACTCGCTTTCTCTCTGTCATTGCCACCAGCCAACAACCCACCTATATAAAATATTGTCCTACTGGTGCTGTACTGTTTACACTGCTGTTCACCATTTTCTTCCATTTCCGTGAGCTTTAGTAACAATACCAACTGAAAGCAGTAAATAGCTCGGCATCACCAGTAGGAGTATTCTCGCCCCAATAAAACTTAAACCACACGATATCATTTATTTCACAACATTTTTCCTACTTGCTAAGGAGGCGGTGTGGAAGGATCCCTTTCCTTTACAGATTTGTTTTTCTCTCGCTGTTGTATTTAGGGTTGTGTGAGATCATAATAGCATCAATGTATATAGAATACAACAATAAAGACCACGCACAGCTGTATAGCTTCAGGTGCTAACTAAAATGGACCGTTTTACGGTGCAAATAACATGCGACTATATATGATTGTATTACCGTCTCGTTTCAAAAATCTCAAATCCCGGTAAGTAAATGTAGCATACAAACAGACAGAAAAACAGTTCTTTCTAAATTGTATGAAAATTTGCGTCTAACTTTAGCGTCGAAGAAATGCGGCTCACATTCGCCTTTTATCTGGATACTTAGGTTAGCATATATATGCATCACACAAGGAAAGAAACAGAGTTTAGAGGATGACGGCGCGTTGCTGGTGGTTGGAGCACAGAGGATGGTTTTTGGCGAAGGAAAATGAAGGATACATTTTTGGAGCTTTAGTGCACGATTCTTTGGAGCCATCACGTCCTTTTCTCTCTGTCTTTTTCCTTCCTTCTGGCCTTTTCATCTCGTCGAGTTTGATGAGATTTAAATCCACTTTATGGACATGTGCACTCACTCATAACATTGCGTCTTTACTCACCAGTCAGAGTCAAAGAAGAAGAATTTTACCATTTCCTATTTAGCAGTGCCATACCCCTCATCCCTGTGTGAGCACATGTCCGTATAATGCACAGTGTTATATCGTAGTCAGGATGCACACGATTTTTTACTAGTCGTACAACAACTGCGTGAGTACCTATCCCTTCTATAATGATAACTACATATATTGCCATTTTCCTTTTTACATGCTTACTTAACAGCAGTCCGGAGACTACGTCGGGCAGCACACGGGTATAAACCAATGTTTGCTTTGTATTTTTTACATATGCATGCCAATTTTGCATTGGCCTTTAGTACCGTTATAATATAATGTACTAGTATATGCAAAGTAAACACTATATGCTTTTTTGCCAGGCAGTCACTGTCCGGAACTCCTACACATACACACTTTTAGAAATGGAAGCAGAATTTTTCCTGTATGTGGTACAGAGTACAGACGTTGCTTTTACTGGCTAAAAGAATTTTCCAACAATACACAAGAAATGGCAGATGCGGTATCCTGTCTCATTCCTAAGATTACGGACATATATATGAACATGTCTATCTAAGCATGGCACAATTCTTCTGGTCTGTTTACCCCGAAATTGGATGCTTTTTAGGGGAAAGGGAAGAAAAAACATACGGACTTATTGCAGAACCCATCACGGCTGCCTGTTTTTCTGTATAGCTACTATTACTACTACTAGTACTGTTCCACCACCACTGTGTTCATACAATACATAATATAATAGCATATTTCTATAAATTGTCGTTCATGCTTTTTTCATGTGCTCATTCATTTTGGGAGTGAGTAGAGAATAGAAAGAGCACGTGTACACACGACCATGTATATAAAAGTGGGAGAAAGAAACGAAATAAAGTTTCTCCTGAGACTTTCAGATTTCTCATCCGTCTACCCATCTATCTAGCTGAAGCGACAACCAACTTCTGTATACAGCAGCGGTGTAGCATCCATTTTCTCAGGGCATGGATATAACGTTATTTATATCGTTTCTCTATCTGATAAGGGTTAGCCAGAGAAGAACAGAGAATCAGTTTGTATCAAGCATCCTTAAAAAGAGTGATGAATGCTCTGGTACTAACAATAAGCCCAACTTGAAGAATCCTTCTCTCTCTCTCTTCGTAAACATCATCTCGTAGTGTATAGATAGTAGATGCATTGATGAGTGGAAAACAATAGTATCAAGATGAAGTGCCTTTTTATCAAAATATGAAACCAGTGAAAACGTGCATTATGATTACTTCTTTTCTTTTTTTCTTGATATGCACAGTTGTCTGTACAATTCTCTCTCTCTCTCTCTCTCACTTTCTCTGTGTGTTTTACCTTCCATGTTTGTTGTCTGTACCACAGCGCACATCTCTCTCAGACGAACCTGAACTGGAAGGGACAAGCAGAAAATCAAGGAAACAAAAGAAATGAACATGATTGAAAATGACAATATGAGTTTTGTTCTAGTACAATCACGATGATAATAATATGATTTCCTGTTGTGCGCGAGCAGCTGGGAATGTCTTGAAAGATGAAAGAGGTAGCGAAAACTGTCAGTCACTCTATGCTACAGACTTGATGAAGATTTAAACCGCGTCCAGTTTTTCTAAGAGAATATTAAAATCCACCGCGTATACCTGAGAAGTTCGTATATAGCAAGCTACGCAGCTTCTGACAATAAATCTAAAAAAATCTTTTTTTTCTTCTCAAAGTACTTAAGAAGCTTACAATACAAGAGAGAGGAAAAAAGAGTGAAAAAAGAAGCTAAAAGTGTGAGTATGCACAAAGGTCTGTCCAAGTGCTTCGTTTTTTCCAGTGTGCTCACCACATTGATTTAGCGTAATGATGTAGTAGTAGAAGTAGTGGAAGTACAAGCATCGTAGTGCGAGCGCTACTCTGCCATTGCCGGTGTTGCGTTCATGTAAATTCAGTTACTGAAGCTGTTCTTTTTTTCCTCGGAAATACCGCCAGCCTCTCTCTACACATTTCGTCACGAAATGATTTTTGGGGACGAAAAACGAGAAAATATTGCATTTTGCATATCATGTTTCTTGAAAAGTAGCGGCAGAACCAGTGAACCAAAAGCTGCAACTTATCCTTTTTGCTTGGCCTGATGCTAGGAATGCATAATGTATGAATTTGAATATGAAAATGTGAACAAGAAAGGCATTTCATGAGAGAAACTCCCGGGTCGTTTGTATATGCGTGCACGACGAGGACAACGGTGGTACAGGGCTGCTTGTGGCATCAATGCGGTAAAATGTTGAGTATGATTGCATGCATTTAGAATGTGTCTGGAGTGTGAATAAACTAAATTTTGTATTCGGTTTCTGTTTGAAAAGCACGGACAATAACAGCATCCTCCACGATGATGATGGTGTTGGTAGTGAATGGTCATACAAAAAAAGAGGCGAGAGTGGTTATGATGATGATGTTGGTCGTCCTCACGTTGCATTGCTTCTCATGAAAATGTTTTTGAACGTAATTCCTCTTCAGAGGTTCATGTCCTGATGGGATTTTGCATCACTCGAGATGTACCGCCGCCGCGCCGCCGTTAGCAGACAGAACACACGTACATGTACACTTTGATACATAGGTAGGCTTCCTTCTACCACAGCCTTTCTGCATCACGTATGCAACTGTTTTTCAAGTCTGAATTTCTGTTTGGCAGTGAAATCGTTATTTCCGGCCATAACGCACTCCTCCGCTTTCTCCAAAGTACCTCGCGCCGCTCAACAACAAACAATCTATTATGTATTTACATTTTGCATTGCCGTCTCTACCTACGGTGATGATAAGTAGGAAGATGGATAATGATAGAGTAGAAATGCGTACATACCTGTTTGCGTAGCGTTTGGTTTATTCCTCATTTCCAGGAGCTTTTCACGGCGTGCTACCAAGTGAGTAGTTAGTTTTTACTCCCTATATAATTTACAACCATTTACTCTCTATTGCACATATGGTTTCTCTGTAGGAAACCATCATTTGGTGTGTATGTGTGCTTTCTGCACTGTAAACTGAATCATTAGTGATTGTGATTAGTGGAAACATGGCTGTTGTAAAACATCAACTTGCCAGGCCGTAACAGCTCTCTTGTTCCCAGAGCTCTTGACTGGTTTTGCCGGGGTGCTTGTTGTAGTAGTGGGAGATCCCACCAGACTTGTCTCAATGAAGCCTTACTTTTATGTTCTATAAGTCGACACATACAAATACAACACTACACACATAATTTTCCCTCTCTTTCTCTCTGGTTTCTCTTGTATCTGTGTTTGTGTAGCTTATTTACCGTATCAAATACACGATGTGGGCTGCGTCGACCGGCGAAACTAGCATGTATCTGTGTGGTTTATGTGTGAGTATCCCATGCTTTCACTTTTGTTTGTAACAAGTAGTTTATTACCCCCAGAATTACGAGGGTGTAAGAAAAGCATGTAAGAGGAATGAGTCCATGCATTATGTATAAAGAAGCATCACGGCATTGCCATCATATCACATAATATGCATGTGGCGCGGGTTCGTCATGTGTGCGACTATATTTTAGACGCTTATAAAGGTATATTACAAAAATAGGCACCTACACCTTATATTTTACATCAATTTATGCGCTACGCGGTGTAAACTTTACAAATAATAATAATCTTTATTAGGTGTATGCGAAATGCCATGCACTACGCGGCGGCCCACTCTTTACAATACCACGACGAGTGCGTGTATATCTATAGCTGTATCTAATCGGCAGAGTCAGCATAATCATAGAGATGTCGTAACGAGCAGTGTAATTTCCTTTTCTAACGATAACAGCTCTCGTTTTGCTACACTCTAGGTCGCCGATGTGGTTCTACATTTTACCATAACCTTGTTAAACAAGTAAAGTAGTTAGGTAGTTGTTTAGTAATATTCAGAATTTAGAAAGTATATACGCTTTTAAGGTTGTGCATACATGTTCCAACTTTCCTGCTTTATGTACGCACACTGTGCGCCATTTTGTATATGGTATTTACAATGTTTCTGTTGTTTGCTATATGTGTAATTTGTAAACAGTTGCCAGAACATGAGTGTAAGGTTCATCCAAACAAACTTGAAGGCTACCTAAAGTGTGGTTTCAGTACACAACAAGTCCAACTTTGGCGTTTTATGTCTGAGAAAAAAAAAAGAAAACAGAGTCTAGGCACGTAACATGTTTGCACTTTGCACAATGCGCTTGACATAAACGGCAACAGCAGTGCTTGTTCACACGAATCTGCAAGCATTGTTGTATGCATGCATGGTCTGTGCAGCTTAGGTTCAATGCTACGTACATATTTTACTACAATTATTTACAAATGTTTTTGACGTTAGCACGAATTTCATAGTACAATCTTTAGACAATTAGAATACGTGTTAACGTGATGCTGACAGTTGGCACGTAAGACTAGTTACGAGATAGTCATATTGGTGTGCGCGATGCGATAATAATAATAATAATAACTTGTGAGTGGCAATGCATTTTCATACATTTTGGCTACTTGTCCATATCTTGAAGTAATTTTCCATCTATAAAACTAGGACGATGAGCGGGAAATGTCGTTTCAGTTTGTGCCTCTTAAAAAAATCAAAAACTCGTGCTTAAAGTTTACTGTTTACAGTAAAAAATCTTGAGCACTACTTATATAGTATGCTACAAATTTTGTCAGCAAAGACACTGAAAATAAATTATACCTTAGATTTATACACACATTATGTGTGCATAATATTCTGTATATAGAAGAATGATCCGTAGCCTTCACTTTCACTTGATATGTGATGTGGTTTTTGAATACATTTACCGGAGTATTCAGAGTTCAAAAAACATTCGTTAATTTACATTACACACAGTGCATTGCTTCATAGATATGTAAACAGAAGCAGTTTCTCGTATGTTGTGCAAATGAATTACAGTATAAAATTTTCAGAGAAACTAAAGTGGTGAGTAGGGGAAAGTGAAACCCTGTCTGAACATAATTTTATGCTTGGCTTTTCACAAATTCATAATTATGGTGGAGAAATGTTGGAACATATCACGTGGAAGGTATACAGTCTGTTTCATGTGGAGAGCTTGGAGCGAGAAACCGGGCGCGTGTGTGAGTAAAGAGCGTATTATTTTTTATGGTAGTTCTTATAATTACTAGGCCGCATATAAATGGCAAGCATAAGAGTAAAGAAATTAGTGTGGATTGTAGTTCATAGAAGCAGCCAACGGTACAATAATACATGTTGACGCGCTCTTTACCCCTCAATAATGATTACAACAACAGCCTCTGAAAATTGCCACACACAGTCGTAAGTTACAACATGGTTGGAACGTGTGTATGGTTTTACTAGCAAATATGTATCGTCCTGCACATTTATAGCCCTGTGGGATTTCAGAATTCTTCGTGTACTTAACAAACAAACCTACCTGCCGCAGTCATTTACCTTTGGCTACTTCTGGTATGTGGTGTAGGATTTGAAAGTACCATGTTGGGCAAGACAACACGTGTTTTGTGAGGTTCAATATGATGTATTTAAAATTATTTCTTTTTAATTAGACCAAACACGAACATCACCGAGCAAAATTTTATGTAAACCAATGATTGCATCTTCATCATCTCAAGTCTTGTCGCCTGAATGAGTCATCTTATTTTAATTTACAAGAAGCTAAAAATCGTATTTTCTTGCCTCCAAAAGTACTATTACTACTTCATTTTTTATAATGGTTGGCTGATTTTAATATTCTTTAAAAATTATACATACGTAATATGTATGTAAAAATTGCAAAACTGCAGAAACGTAATTTTCCTAAACGAAATTAGCTGCAATCAAAACAAATCTGAACAAAAACTTGCTGACTGATTATTATATTTCACATTTGTAAGTATTATATGGGTGTTAGTATTCAGCAGCAAGCACTGATTCAGGTTAAAAGGAAGCTTGTTACACACAATTGAGCAAAATTATAGCCATGAAAATTTTGTGGGTGCAAGGTTTATATTTCAAGAGAACTTGAAAACTGGCCACAAGTATTTATTAAAAGTAATTATTAATTAAGTAACTACTGCTGTTATTTTTATGCAAACTACTACTACTGTGAATTAACTTAACATTTAAGGATCTACAAAGTATGCCTGACTTGTCAACAATGCCTCCATCGTTTGTCGTCGTCCATTTTTGCTGACAATTTTTTGACCTGCCGCAGCTGCTGTATGTAAATGTAACGAACTGACAGTTTACTAGAATAGGAGAGAAAACCAATAGTACCGTAAAGTAAAAGCGGAAAATTTGGTTTACGACAATAATAGCTTAAAATTAATAGTATATGCTTTATAAAGAATGATTCTAAATGCAATTTTTTCTTCTCTTTTCATGTTTCTCAACACGACGATGCCTCTTCCATATTGTATTCCACATTCCCTCTACTTCTACTTCATGGACCTAAAACATTACGGTTGGAACGTGGAACATGTGTGCCCTTTAAAAACTAAAAAAATGCGTCCGACGGTATCGACTAATGGATATCATCTGACTGTCTGAATGTAATCTACCACAACTACCGATTCCACTTTATTTTTTGGCTTGTGAATCTGGCCTGACCCACGGACCAACCAAATAATAATGACAATAATCTTACATTTTTGAACGACCTTTTTTGTCCACACCAACAAAATCACTGCGTTAAATTCTTTGTATTCTGTCGATCCTCGCAACATGCTTCCCTCCTTTTTTCTACACCATTTTTGCCTGATTCTGATCCATTTACGCCATTGCGTCTACTGCTGAATCAACATCTTCTGTAACACTTTCTCTCCCTATCTTTATGAACTGCCTCCCTGCCCTCCTATTGCCGTTTCCCTTGTATCCTGATATCATTCACAACGGCCCCCTGCACGCCCTTCTACGGGAACTCATCCACTGAACCTGTCTGAATGTGAACGAAAATGAAAATCTTTTCCTCTTTGCCGTCCCCTTCCTCAACCTAACTCGTTCTCATCTTGCTAACTGTGCGCGTCCCCACTTCACAGGACTGTTATTTCACAGAGCAATTTTGATGTCAGGTTCAGCCTTGTCCCCTCTAGTATCAGGTCTGTCAAACGGCCGGGACTTGGCGAAGCGATTTGCGGATAAAGTGAAATGTCCGATGAAACCACCGTCAGAAATGCTACACTGTTTAAGAAAAATTCCCCTCCAACATTTCATCGAGTCAGAGGTAAGCAGTGTGAACACTTTCTTTTCCTCCTTTTTTGTGAAACTTGATCATAGAACACAACTTGCAAGCTAATGCTGAGATTTGCCATTTTCGGTAGGTCCAATATCCTTTAGCCGAGATTTATTAGTTTGATTTGTGCTGAAGGGAACGGAAAGCAGCGTAAGCTGGGCATGTGATTGAAAGCTATCTGCTCTATAGGGTTAGGATATGAAAAAAATCTCCCACTCAATAAAGTGAGGAGACATGCGTCATATACTTGCAAAGTATTACTCAATGCTCAATAACATGTTCTCTACTCTCTTACTCTCCTTCTCTCTAAGTCGATAAACAGACGAACTGGACGATAGTACGATAAAATCGGCATCGAATTTCTTTTTTTAAACGAAATAGTTGTTCAACTTTAAGGAAGGAAGGAAGTGGTAACAACGCATGTGGTATTACTTGCTTAAATGAAAATTCTCGCTTGGAACAAAAAATGACCTGCTTTTGCTGACTTTTTTACGCATTTTCAATAGCCAGCGTAGTACATGAACCAAACGTTAGCTTTCTCTTCTCCCAAAAAATATAATGTTCTTGGCTTTCTCTCAATCAGCACTCTCGGGTGACAAGGGAATGCTAGCAGAAACATTCTTACTTTTACCTTGTCGACGTTTCGAGATTTCAGACGTTTTTCCCAGAAATGTCTGCGTTAATACGTTGCTTCTATGAACAGAAAAAAAAACTTTTTACTAGTGTCATGTTATTTCCTTTTTTTCCTTTTCTGCTGTCGTCTTGCTTTTCCTGGATTGGGGGTTTAGACAAAAAGCATTTAGTAAGAAATACTCCGTTTTCCAATATTTTATCCAGAATAAAGTAAAAAAACATGTAGCAATAATACTGTTAGTGTTTATGATTTGCCATTGGAACTACTTGGAAGTGAGTAAATATTTTCTACTATATAACGTATTAAAACGTAGCGTATTGAAAACCTTAATCTGTCGAGAAAGTAGGTAGTCTCGTCGTGTACACAATCTCCATGCCTGATAATGATATGCAGTTGATTGCGTGTGATACGATTGATATCCGCCTCCGTGTCAGTACCCATAATAAAATCTGCATGTAAATATTATCTAACGTACTAACTTCCTTCGCCTCCTCCCCCGCCGACGAAAAAGATCATATACTACACACACTGCTGCATATGATGTGTGTATTTTAATCCGTCGAGCAAGCACAGCTTCTTACGGAGATTACTTTTACAGATGTTGCAAATTTATCATTTTCTTGTGTGTCTGATTTCATGCTTCCTTGCCCAACATAACCATGTCCTCCAGGGATGGAAAATGTTTTAAAAAGACATATTATTATGAACAAATAGCGCACTCCAGCAAGGAAATGCGAGAAAAAAAAGAAAATGGAAAGGGGGATGTTAACATAATATTATCTCGCGCGCGCACACAGGGTACTTACTACACACTTACACACACAGGTTCAATCTTGATATTGATATAGATGAAGCCATAGAAAACGTCTTTTAATCATGTATGTGCATACGTGCCTGTGTGTACAGATAGCGATCCTTTTATATATCAAAAGCTGGTTCAGTTGTTGGTACTTGTAGAAAGTTTTTTTTTTCATACATAGTAAAACGTACGTACCTGTTTTGCATGAGGTACCAGACACGCTATCTGGCATTCTGCAAGAAATATTTTCATAATCTCTCTTTTTTCTATGTTTATATCGTTCCCAAGTTGTTCATTTATGCAGGATAACTTCAATAGCGCTGCGCGTTAGTTGTGTTTAGGAAGGTACTCTTGTGATTTCTACTCGGGTATGAGTTTCTGTTTACCCAACTTTTATGCTTCCCTGAAACTGAAAAACTCATTCATCCACAAATAACTTATTTCCCTGCTACTATCATTCCAGAAAGTCTTTTTTTGCGACTTGATGTTACCGAGTATAGACGTAAGCCGAAGTTTTTTTTTACATTTCAGAAGGTGTCAAAGAAGAGTACACAAAGACAAGTATATCTGACTGTTAAAGCATACGCCGAAGGAATGAGCCGTTTTAATGTTGTTGGGAAAATGAAAGTGTTTTCATTTTGTTTTTAATTTTACAATTAAGTATGCCTAGTTCGAAAGGTAATGTTTTAATTTATGAGAAACGCGTCCAACTTTGTTTGTGCAACAAAGACTCTAAACCTGTCTTGATACTTTTATTTTTATGTGTGTATGTAGTTACGTTTGTACATAGCGGTCAACGTCGTTTTCCAGCTTCGAGATCTCAAGTCATAGTAAATGGATTTTCTAACGACTGAAAATTCACAACTCATCTCCAAAAGAATGACTTCCTAAGTGTGCGTTTCGGTACATACAAGTCACGTCAACACACATAGAAAAGGGAAATGAGATTTTTCTGAGTTGGTGGTAAATATGCGTGCCTAAATGTATACACAGAGTACTTATACAAACAATAAGCAGTATCATAGAAGTGAATACGGAAACTCCGCAGCAGTAGATAGTCGTCAGAGAAAACATCATTTTAGCCATTCTAAGAATTTGTAATAAAATTCATGTTTATTATTACATTACCTACACAGTTTAAATTAGAATTTATACGGGGAACAAAAACATATACCCAGCCATCATAGTACAAGTAAATGAAACTGATGCGATGAAATGTAGTTGTCAATCTGGCAAGAAAAGTTTCGTAACGTAACTGTGTCACGCCTGACATTTTGTGATACAGCCTCTGGTTTAGAGTTCTATTTTAAATTCTCCTTTCTTAGTACCTTCCTTTCATACTGGCAGGGGAAGTTGCGGTAGGTTGTACTTAAATTTTGTCAGGTTGAGTATGGGTTGAGTAAAAAACATTAACGGAGTGGAGATCAACTACATAAAAGTCATTTTACCCGGAATGAACATCTGAATTCAGAGTAAACCTAGCGGCTCAAGTATAGTATTAAAATGTAAATACATATGTAATCGTAATAATAACCCAACCAAATCCGAGTGCTTTAATGTACGAAAATTTCTTGTTTATCTTTGACAGAAGGATTGACAGTTGTGTGCTTAACATTAATTTACATTAAATGCATCCGTATGTCGTTAGTCATTGCCCTCTGTATATGCTTATTATTGGGTTTAGTATTACTAGTAATTCGTTTAATATTTTAAAGAACTTCAGCCTCGGAATAAAAACATGACACACTGTAGTTTGCCATTCCTTTAGTCGTTTATGGTGTCTGTTTCCCAAATGAATTGGGAAATGACTTTCTTCGTGTTGCAAAAGAACTGACAAAGTCAACATAAATACCGCAAGCAGAGGAATTTGACATCAAACCATTATAGAAATTAATTTAAACTTAAAACCGCCGGGCAAACGTACAAAATGTTTGTACTTGTAAGTTGTCTATTATACGTGAAATTTCACTTTTTCGTCGACAATCACGCTACTTTTAACTTGAGATTTCTAGTAGCGCGGGTTCTATTCCAGCTGTCATAATTTCTTTTATTGTCAGTCAATCTTTTTTCAGTTGTGTTATTTTTCAGGTCAAATACTGGCTTTATCAAGTCGAGAGCATATCACGCGGTAATACAGTAACAGTATTAGGCAGCATGTAAGTATACGAGTATGCGCGGCAAGGAATAATATATTTGACAAGTTGAGTTGTTAAGTCATATTATGAAGGGGATTCAGCCAATTTCTCTTTTTACATGTGACGTGCATAACCCAGTTCCCTTCCGTTTCTTGGAAAGATGAAAAGGAGAGCCCTTTCCCGTCTTTTGGCACTCGCTTAAATGCATCTGCTTTCATGCTACAGCGTATAAATGTTTTCGTGTAAAGTTGACTACGTGGGCTGGTGGTGGTACTACAACAACTACTGTTAATGATGATGAGAATGATGACAATGACATCATAAAGCTGTTATGTTGTTGGTGGTAGTATCAAAGCACCAAATTGCTTGCAGCTTCGAGGATAATATGCATTTGTATGTCAAAACTAAAACATGAATAAGTCATACGAAAGGCGACCTACATCTGCCGTGTATGAAGACAGCCAAAGCTTCTCACAAACGGCTGCATGGAATTTTGTCTTATAAATAATTTCATCTTTCGTGTCCCCGATACCTTTCATCTTTTCCCTGTACTTTACCCCATTTTCATTTCTTTGCAAACAAATGGGTAAATTGGATAAATTACGTACTAATACATAAAGTTAGTTTGTCCTTTGGCCAACTTTTGTTGCAGCTTCCACCAAGTTGTTCGTAAAGCTTGTACACTTCTGTAGTGAACGATAACAAGGAAAATTCCTGAACAAAATACATATATGTAAGGATGTCGTCCTAGTGTGCTTCTATATAGGCTGAAAAAGACTCTATCTGCAGTTTGTTAACTTGTTGGGATTTGCATTAACATTTTCATTTTAATTTGGAAAAACCTTGTCTCTTGTGCACATCCCGAGTAGGATGTTGTTGTCACTCCTGCGCAGATACACATAGATTGGGTGTTTGGGTTGGTGATACAGATAGAAACGCCAAAAAACAAGCCAACTAGAGTCTCTCTCTCTCTCTCTGAAGGAATTGCGTGGGCAAGGGATTTAACACACACTATATCATCATATCGTCCCAGAAATATTTTTTATTAACATTTTCTCTCTCGATTTCGGTCTCTCGTTTGTTGCGTATTTATCGTTGCCGGTTGTGTTATTTCGTTTTAGCTGAAGGTTATTGGCTCCCGTCTTGATTAGTTTTTGACTTAGTTTCCCAGTTGTTGTCAGATGGAAAGAAAAGTTTTCTCACTTTTTACCATTTCTCTGCGTTTATTTATCCCATGTATGTGTATTGTATACAGAGATGTGTATAATGTTTTTGTGTTTATATTTACAAGAAAAGGAATGCTTTCAACTAGAAGCAAGAGTTTTCTCAAAAATTGGAACAACTTTCTTCTAACAGACAGAGAATATAGAATAACGGCAGTAGTAACAAATAAAGAAAAGAAGCTCAGTCAAAGAAGAGCAAGAGGAAGAATGAAGAAAGACGAAGTATATCTATTACTTTACTCACTGTGCTGCCTAACAAACACGGTATCCTATGCGGACGTATGGTAGAAGCCTTTAAGATCGTAAAGAAATTTGCGACGAAGAGAGAGAGAGAGAGAAGGAGAACGGCAGGAATTCCATTTCTTTTTGAGATTGTAAGTTGAGATATCGAGATGATTAACATGCTAAAAAGGGTTTCCTTTTCTGTGTACCTTCTTTACAATTTTCTTCTTCGTCTGCTTTCTCTCTCCTTCTCCTCTTCCTCTGCTCCCTTTTCAGCTTTTGTATCCTCTGAGCCTGCTTTTCATGCGCCCTTCAAGCATGAAGAATCTGTCTAGTTTCTAGTCTTGAAGGTGCCTAAGTGTAAAATGGACAAAGATTTCTTGCGATTCAGCAGCTTCTTCTGCCTAGTATGGCAGTCTAAAACTGTAGTAGCAGTAGGTCTAGTATTACGCATCTACTACAAACCCTGTGGAGTTTAATTCAATATACGAAACAAGAATAAACTGTACTACAAATTTACAATATAGAAGCTTTTGAGCGAGTGATTGCCTCTGACTAGAGTGGTGCGACTTCATCACCGCCACCAGAGTCGTAGTCCGCCAAACTGTTAACTTCTTTTCCTTATATATCTGTGAAGGACGTCACAGAGCCGTTGAATATCTCTATATTTGATTTAGTTGGAAAAGGAGCAGGAAGCAAGGCTTTTTCACATTGTGCAACTGCCAAAAGAATATTTTGGTTGTAAATCAAAATTTGCATATTTCGTGCATTCGAAATGCAGTCAGAGTTCAGTTCATGCTATCCCTATCGACACACAAAGAGTGTAGATGAATGAAAGGACATGTACTCTGAGGAGGATGTATCCATCCATGCCTCTCTAGTTACTAGTGCAAGTTATGCTCGGTCTGCTACTACTTGGGTGGTTGGATAATACATCTGCAGAGCTGTAAAATAGGTACGTACACACGACCACGAGATGCATAGTCTTTGGGCTTATGCTACTGGCTGAGAAGTAGGGAAAGCAGAGTAAATCTGGTCGTGTTAGTGAAAGTTGTTATAAAATGCCGTGATGTTTGAGAGGCTGCGTCTCTTGTCATCCATGCAATGTTTACTTTATTTCGTTCCGTCTAAAAAATGTTTGTTGTTATTGCAATAGGTATGCAAAAAAAGTTTTGCAGTATGTATTCATGTGATATGTGTACTCGCACGTCCTGGATGTGGGTAATGTGCACGATCTCTCTCCCGATTAGGCTGGGCATGAGTGTGTGTGTTGAGATGATAAGATACTTAAATTTGGTTGCGGCGGAATTCCTATGGCGCTATTCTAAACTGTTGATGTTTATGTATACGTATAAATGCTTTCCATTGAAAGGTGTATATGAAGGTATGTGCACTTGTACGTATGAAATGGAAAAACTACCTTTTCTATCCAGCAACTTTTTGCTTCTCTGTGAACATGAAACGGTTTTAATACTTGGTTTGATACTTTTTAAGCAAGTTGTAAATAATAAATAATATGCACGGCTTTGTTTTTGCCAGAATATCCTTCTGCTCATTTTAATCTTGGTAATTGACTTATTACTGGAGCGCACGCAAATCCCTTAAATCTTTTTAAGCCCTTCCCTTTTTGAGTTTACGCAACTACTTACTCAAAACGAGCAATTATGTATTAATGTTTAAGCTTTCAATTATGAATTTCAGTATAGTTCTCACTACATAGGTCTATAGTGGTCTTGAAATATTTTACAGTCAAGGCTTTTGTGGTGCATAATTTAAAAGTAGAGAGACTACAAAAACTAAACCATGGCTTCATTCCATGGTCTTCCTCTTTCAACAGAAGTTTATATTTATTTGATTGACAGCATTTTAGAAACTGTTGAAATCTGCTGTAAGAATTGATTTACCAAACGAAATGTCTGGAAAAATTGTTATTTTTAACTATGGACTGTAGATGGAGCATACTCAAGAACAAAATGGAAAAATTGTTATGCACAACTAAATATTGGCCTATCAAGGACAGCAACGAAATCCCGTGTTCCTTTCTAATCGTAGCAAGGTTTTTTTTTCAGTGGAATAAACAAAATTCTTGACGTAAGTTTTAAAACAAGGACAAATGAGATTAAATATATTTTCCTGGCACGAGTAGTACCTGCAAAAATTGAAATAAAGTAATTGCTCCGAATGTCCGTATGTACGATTGGCCATAATGATAAGTACAATTTATGTGC